>JAIPRL010013126.1:0-10998 GCA_025469235.1 Pemphigus obesinymphae
ATGATTACTTACCTTACTTTCATTTATCATTAATTATTCTGTTTTTCATTATTTGTAAACAAGTTTTCTCTTGCTAATTGTTCTTTTTGCTTTTTCTTATACATTAAGTTATCATTCTACATTAATAGTTGTACTGTATATTATTTGTTTTTTGGGCTATAGCCTGTACTGATAATAATAAATAAATTCATTAATTAATTAATTGGTGATAAAAAAAATTACCAAATTTGTTAATAAACTTTTTAAAAATATATATAATATCAGCTAAATTAAATATTTTTTGTATATATTTCTCGATTATTAGTAGTTTAAAGTAATTTTAGAATAAATTATTATAAACCAAAATTACAAAAATAATACATTTTTACTATGTGTATACGATATTATTCATGTCTACACTTTTTATTGCCAACTTTTCAGCGTTAACCAATAAATTATGAAAAATGAAAGTCAGCAACATACAAAATGAGCACTTATTATAATTATTATATTATGTATAATGCAAATTGTATATAATCAAAAATTACTTTATAATTACGTAATATATGTATATATATATTTATATTATGTAATAATAATAATATTAATTAATTATATTTATATAATTATAATATATATATATATAATTACGTTGTGAATTATTATGGAAACCAACATTTTTACACAGCATCTTCAAATACCAGCCTACTTAAACCATTAATTAATATAGTATATAAATAAATTAACTTGGATGTCTATGTTTAAGAAGACCATATATGATTATAATCAATATAGGCATATATAATATAGATATTATATATTTTCACATATTAGGTATATTGATTTTTACCCGAAATACTATTAGATTCAAAATATAACATTCAAGATAACCAAAACTGTAGTACATAACCTCATGAGTATGTAAATTGTGGTCTATGGAAGTGAAGGGCTTGTTAAATTCGGTTATTATTATGACGTTAATAAAAAAAAATGTAATGTACACGCAGCTTGTAATAAATTATAAATTAAATAGGCCAGAACCCGTGCTGCTGATAAACGAGGATGTTGTTAAGGTTACATTAAATACAGTTATAGACAATTAATTCAAATATTTTACGTAAAAAGGGTAAAATAAAAAATCAAATATAACATTATATTGTTTTACATACACATCAGCATTCCATGAAAAATTCAACCTACTCAAATTATTTGGTATTAAGAATGAGTGATTGGAAAAAAGTTGTATTGAACATTTGAAAATCTAAGAAAACTAAAATTATTGAAAAAAAAAACAATGCAAAATAATGTTTGTTTGTTTATTGTTTATATTCACAATTTTTAAATTCTAAACAGTGACTATGTTTAATATTATTTTACTCCTGTTGTAACGTCATATATGAAAAATAATATTCACTACAATAAACACTATAAAAATACATAAAATATCTATGACTACTTCCGAAGAAGTTTTATGTATCTTAATAATTCTCCATTGGAATATGGTAAAGAGTTATGCTAATGTGACATCACTGCGTACATTTGTGATAGTATTAAAATCAGTGACCCATGTTATTTGTATTTATATTTGATAAACATTGATTTTATTGTTCTTAGTATTTGATGCCTATGCCTATCAAATTAAAAAACTCCTGGTCTAATAATTTTCAAGTTAACTTTTTAGAAAAAAAAAAAAAGAGAAACCTATCAGAATATAGAATATTATTATTATTTTTATCACGAGTTCAGGGTCTATTTTTTTATTATTTTTGCTACTGCACATCATAATATTAATAAACGGGATCATAGGCGTAAAATGAAAGGAAGTTTAGCCCCTTCCTCTCTCCATCAAAAAAAAAAAAAAAAAACTGGTAACTTCCCACATGTTTTAACATTTTGTATGGCAATATATGGCAAAGCATCACACGGCTCGGATTATCATAAAAAATGTGAGCCCACCTAAAATTTTCATGGATTTCCACCTATGAGGGGGATAAGGGACAAGGATTGGAATTCTATAAATAATATGAATATAAATATAGATATAATGATCTATAAATATATTAAATTAAGGACATATCCAATTAAATTGTTATATTAAAAAAAACAGTTGTATTATTTTATTAAAAATGTATTTAAGAATTAAAAATATAGTAAGTAAGTTACATTTTGGAGCTAAGCCCATGCTTCTAAAGAAAACAATTTCCTTTTTTCACCTTTTTATGGTTGGGCCATAGTTAATAATTTATAGGAATAATTAATCTTACAAATAAACATTATTCAAATTAACAAAAAGAAAAAAAAACTCTTAGAGTTTAATAAATAATTAAAGTGATATACCTAGGATATACAATTATTACAATATTTATTTTAATAAACAGTAAATTGTATAAACATAAAAAAAAACAAATATCTACACTAAACATCATTTTTAGTAATGACGACCATATTCTACTAAAAAATATAGAGATCACTAAATAAAAAAGAATATTTTTTTGTCATTACTCATAATAATAATTCTTAACATATGTGAAATATGATTTTTCAAGAAAAGAGTAATAACAATTGTTCTATGATACCGGTAACTATGTAGGTAAGTAGATTAAATAGTATTTGATAGTCAATACAGAATATAATAATAGCGTTTTCCATCTAATTAATTTATTTATATATTTCACTATACCCGTGTAAATTGTAGACTGTATTACACTACACTACACTTGTGTAACCTGATATTAATCAATATAAATGATAATTCGACATTAAAATTCAGAGTGTCATTTTTGTGAATCTGTATTTCATATGGAATTTGCATTATTTACTTAACTATTGATACCGGTTTATACTAATCATTATCACTCAAAAAGTGTACACGACGATTTTATTCTGTGGTATCTATTCATAAATCATAATCTTATCAATATTTTTTATAATCACTGATCACTGGGATATAATATAATATAATATGATATAATATTATTGAAAAATCCTACCGAAATTAATATTAATTGATAAAAAATATTGTTTAATATTTTATGTCAAAATACGAAATTAACCCCTTAATTGGCTTCCAAAGTATTAACACATACACGTATTTGCTACTGCACACTTGTCTTTTGCTACTACACATTGTATACGGGCTATAACACACAAAAATAAGCCCCGATCTGAAAATAATACATTTCAGAAGTGTTAATTTAATGCATAACAATTAGTTATTGTTTAATTTGATTGGTGATACTACACATATGGATGGCTGGGAGAAATATTTATAGGGGGGATGTCTCAAAAATACAGATTTGAAATAAAAATATATTATATAATATATTATTTGAAAAATGTTATCACGTAACTGAAGGAATACAGTAGGTATAAACAAAAATTCTAAAGGTATTACTAAGCACACTGACATGGAAATACTTTCATGAATATTTGTATTTTCTTTACAAACTACAGATTTTTTACCACCATCTTCGTTTAATTTAATTTGTATTATAATAAATATTCATGAATTCTACCCCGATACGTATGTACGTCATAATTAAAACTATAGTTAATAAATTAAAATTACTATTACACTATACAAAAATAAGTATATATATATATATATATACGTGACCCTACAAACAAAAAAAAAAAAAAATGGAAAATATTCGACAGTATTATAAGCAAACAAATAAATTGACTAAAAGTAATTTTGTTGTTGATTTTGGATTTACCGTTTTGGGCGTCAGGGGTGAGATTAAAACAAATTTTATCAAGGCACCAAATCCATCTGAATATATGGAGTGCCGAATACATACAAGTTATACATAAATAACGAACCGTATTGAATTGCCTTCCCATTCTGTAAACAAATCGAGAAATCACCGTTGGAAAAAATCTATATAGTCTATACGTATATTAATATATACAATATTATATACGGTTGAAAATTACACGAAAGTATTCGTATTATAATATAGGTTATTTACTTTGAGAGAGTATGGTAATGAATACTCTAACAAGCGTGCCTCTGGTCGATTTCGATGATATCATAACCCATATAATTACATAAGTTTTATACAAAATAAAATAATTCTGCCATTTTATATAATAGCACAAAATTTTAAAACAATAATTAGTACAATACTTAATGATGTACAATTTATTACACTAGCATCGTATAAATTGTACACAGTATATTGACTAGTGATATGTGTGAAATTTCATTAAGGTATGAACCCAGCAAATGAGCTCATTATTTGAAAACCATCTGTTTCCCATACACTTAAAGAGTGTACCGTCCGGTTTAGATTTTCCGGTTTGAATCAAATTTGAAATTTATATAAAAAATTAATACATAATAGCGAATCTGAATACAACGAAATAAAAGTTAAAACATTGAGTACACAGTAAATATAATAGGGATTTTTGAGTTTATATATTTTAATAATTATTTATTTAATTTAATTATATTGACTTATTATACCAACGTAGTTATATGATTTTTGTTTTATATTAAAAAATTTTCAAGCAGAACTAATAATATGTTGACAGCAATCTTTTAATTGGTTTGATATGTAATATTCAACTAGGTATTAATATTACATAAAATATTTATTATTAAACATTTACCTATTAACGTTACATCAAATGTGTATTGTTCAACATTTAAATATAATGTCACATAAAATGTTTAAAATTACAACATTTTTAATCGGTACAAAATTAATATCAATAAATATTGCGTGTATTTCTCAATAAAACAATTGCAGCTAAAAAAAAGTTTTAAAATGAAATAAAGTGTGGAATGGTATGGAAACAAATATATCGAATCGTAACATTTTAGATGATAATACTAATACGGCGCGAAGACAATATCGTGAAAAAAGTTTAGATTCACAGTTGCGAGTATAGTTGTTTGTATATCTGTACGTTTTATTCGATTTCAGTATTTACTTAAATGTACCATTGTATACTTGTCCAGGTGACAAATTTTATTCTATACACCGCAGTTCATGCACGTGCATACCTGATATTTAAGTATTCGAGAGCGTACAAAAAATAAACAAAAATATGTTTAAAACATTCCATGGAGAAAGTAAAATAATGTACTTAAAAGTTATTATACGTTTTAGAAAAATAGTTGGTCCAGAAAGCTTATATACAAATTAGTACTTTACGAATATTGTGGTTAAAACACCTTGGCCTTGATAAGCATTTGTCACCAAGTTTAATATTTTAGAGTAATGAAAATCATATTTTATTATTGTTTATTATTTTGGTGAATATATTACATAGCGATGTATATAATAAATTAGCTAAGAACAAACTTTTAAGTGCGGAATTTGTGCTTCAAACAATTCGAATTCTACGTTATATTTTAATTGTACCCATACAATAAAAGATATGTAAATTGTAAATATTTACATGGAATTTGTGTTTGTAGATTGAAATGCATAATATTTTCAATAAGGCTGCAAATGTTAAATAAATAATAAGATTTCGTAAGTACGTACATGTTGTCGGAAATCAAAATTTGGTTGAAGTGAATTATAGAAAATATATTTGTATTATATATAAATAAGTAACTAATTGAAACTCTCGTTTGCTTCTCTGAAATCTTAGTGATTATACGAGCTTGGTTTTTCACATCACTTACTACACATACTTTGTTCAATTCAATGAAATATCATACTACATTTCATTTTTACTGGCTGATTATAGTTGAGGACGTTTCTATGGATACAGACATGAAATGGACAAAATACTTGGTTTAGGTTTATACGTACTTAAGATAAATAGGACGATTTCAGATAACAATTTCAAGAATAACATCAGTTTATAAACGATGTATCTATGACAAATACGACAAATGGCTGATTCTATAAACACTTCGACTAATAAAGACACATAAAGCCACTACAAAAACAATTTATCAAGGCAGAATTAATTACTTCGTAAGTATCTCAGGAATTAAATTATATGTATCAGAGAATCAAAGTACCTAATCAAGGAAAACTATTATTTACATAAATAAATCCTTTGTCAATAATTATCAGTAATATATAATATATATTACATAGTATGTAGATATGTCCATCATACCTACTAATGAGGTAAAATTAGAATATTTAATTTAAAAACCAAACGAAATAAATCTTTTTATCTGATTTTTTTTTTGGTAATTATAATTAACTTAAAATGAGCATGATAATAACATTAGTATTTTTTTATTATAATTATCATTTACATACTTATAATGAATAATTTAATCAAAATCATATAGTTGTACAAACTAAATCAGTATGTTACGTATGTTATATTAATATAGTTATATTTTATAACAGTATGAATAAAAATATGTTTACTATATATTAGTTGTATTTTTTTTTTTTTGGCTAAGAATAAATTGTAAAATATTTTATTCAAGCGAATACCAAACTTGGTAAATGCATATTGACATATTATAGTTATTAAGAGGACGCTACATTAACAAAATTTTCGTAGCAAAATAATTACATTAAAACTTTAAATGCGACCAAGATTACAATAAATATTTAGACATAATAGAAGCGAAAATATTTACGTAATACAATATTGTATTATTAATCTACATTTTAAATTAAAATTAAATTTTTTAAATTTAGATTATAAATTTACCCCGCAGGTTTTTAAATTTAGGTAGAGACAAAATAAATTTATTCACAATTATTTAAGTGTAGGTACCTACAACCAAATGATTAAATAAATTTTTGAGACTAAGGACTTTGGGATATAATTGAAAATGAATTTATATAGCTATAGAGAAAGAAATTTCAATTAAATTTACTTAAGAAAGAATTGAAAATGAGTACATAAAACACATATGTATTATATAGCTGAAAAAAATTGGACAGGACGGGTGTGAACCCCGCAGGGTTTTTAATTTAAGTAGAGAAAAAAAAATTAATTCACAATTATTTAAGTGTAAGTACCTAAATCAAATAGATGAATAAATTTTTTGATACTAAGGACTTTAGGAATATATTTGAGAATGAATTTATATGGCCATAGAGAAAAAAATTTCAATTAAATTTACTTAAGAAAGAATTGAAAATAAGTAGGTACATAATACACATATGTATTATTTATAGCTTAAAAAAAAATTGGACAGGACGGGTGTGGACCCCGCAGGGTTTTTAATTTAGGTAGAGACATAAAAAAATATATTCAAAATTATTTAAGTTTAGGTACCTACAACCAAATAATTGAATAAATTTTTTTAGACTTAGGATTTAGGGATATATTTGAGAATGAATTTATATAGCTATAGAGAAAGAAATTTCAATTAAATTTACTTAAGAAAGAATTGAAAATGAGCACATAATACACATATGTATTATATAGCTTAAAAAAAAATTGGACAGGACGGGTGTGGACCCCGCAGGGTTTTTAATTTAGGTAGAGAAAAAAAAATTAATTCACAATTATTTAAGTGTAGGTACCTAAATCAAATAAATGAATAAATTTTTTGACACTAGGGATTTTTGAGCTATATTTGAGACTGATTATATATGGCCATTGAGAAATAAAATTCAATTAAATTTACTTAAGAAAGAAATTAAAATGAATACATAATACACATATGTATTATATAGCTGAAAAAAAATTGGACAGGACAGGTGTGGACCCCGCAGGGTTTTTAATTTAGGTAGAGACAAAAAAAATGTATTCACAATTATTTAAGTGTAGGTACCTACAACCAAATGATTAAATAAATTTTTTGAGACTAAGGACTTTGGGATATAATTGAGAATGAATTTATATAGCTATAGAGAAAGAAATTTCAATTAAATTTACTTCAGAAAGAATTGAAAATGAGTACATAATACACATATGTATTATATAGCTTAAAAAAAAATTGGACAGGACGGGTGTGGACCCCGCAGGGTTTTTAATTTAGGTAGAGACAAAAAAAATGTATTCAAAATTATTTAAGTTTAGGTACCTACAACCAAATAATTGAATACATTTTTATAGACTTAGGATTTTGGGATATATTTGAGAATGAATTTATATAGCTATAGAGAAAGAAATTTCAATTAAATTTACTTAAGAAAGAAATGGAAATTAATACATAAAACACATATGTATTATATAACTGAAAAAAAATTGGACAGGACGAGTGTGAACCCCGCAGGGTTTTCAATTTAGGTAGAGACAAAATAAATTTATTCACAATTATTTAAGTGTAGGTACCTACAACCAAATGATTAAATAAATTTTTTGAGATTAAGGACTTTTGGGATATATTTGAGAATAAATTTATATAGATATAGAGAAAGAAATTTCAATTAAATTTACTTAAGAAAGAATTGAAAATGAGTACATAATACACATATGTATTATATAGCTGAAAAAAATTGGCCGGACGGGTGTGAACCCCGCAGGGTTTTTAATTTAGTCAGAGAAAAAAAAATTAATTCACAATTATTTAAGTGTAGGTACCTAAATCAAATAGATGAATAAATTTTTTGATACTAAGGACTTTAGGAATATATTTGAGAATGAATTTATATGGCTATAGAGAAAGAAATTTTAATTAAATTTACTTAAGAAAGAATTGAAAATGATTAGGTACATAATACACATATGTATTATATAGCTTAAAAAAAAATTGGACAGGACGGGTGTGGACCCCGCAGGTTTTTTAATTTAGGTAGAGACAAAAAAAAATTATTCACAATTATTTAAGTGTAGGTACCTATATCAAATAGATGAATAAATTTTTTGACAATAGGGATTATTGGGCCATATTTGAGACTGATTATATATGGGCATTGAGAAATAAAATTCAATTAAATTTACTTAAGAAAGAAATGGAAATGAGTACATAATACACATATGTATTATATAGCTGAAAAAATTGGACAGGACGAGTGTGAACCCCGCAGGGTTTTCAATTTAGGTAGAGAAAAAAAAATTAATTCACAATTATTTAAGTGTAGGTACCTACAACCAAATGATTGAATACATTTTTTGAGACTAAGGACTTTTGGGTTATATTTGAGAATAAATTTATATGGCCATAGAGAAAGAAATTTTAATTAAATTTACTTAAGAAAGAATTTAAAATAAGTACATAATACACATATGTATTATATAACCGAAAAAAAATTGGACAGGACGGGTGTGGACCCCGCAGGTTTTTTAATTTAGGTAGAGACAAAAAAAATTTTTTCAAAATTATTTAAGTGTAGGTATCTACAACCAAATGATTGAATAAATTTTTTGAGACTAAGGACTTTTGGGATATATTTGAGAATGAATTTATATAGCTATAGAGAAAGAAATTTCAAATAAATTGACTTAAGAAAGTAATGGAAATGAGTACATAATACACATATGTACCTATTATATAGCTGAAAAGAATTGGACAGGACGAGTGTGAACCCCGCAGGGTTTTCAATTTAGGTAGAGACAAAAAAATGTATTTATTATTTTTTTACTACTATATATGATATAATACCTATGACTATACTACCTACGAATATACTACCTACGACTATACTACTTATGTCTATACTACCTATGTCTACAACACAAGATAAGAAGAAATTCAAATTAAATTTAATAATTTTAATTTACTGTTTGCAATTTATGCTATTAATTTAAGATAAATCTTATTATATTTAAAACTATATTTATCCTTCTTTTAATAATTATATCAAGTCACGTGTTCCCATGTGTCAATGTCACATTGTCACATATCTCACATGAGATATATGTCACAATGTGACATATAACACATATTTTCGTATTGTAGGTATTTTCAACTTATCTTAGAATATTAAAACTATATATTTCTTTAAAACATTTTTGAGACAACCGATACTTTTAGACAGGAAAATTTGAACACCTAAAACACCCCTTAAAAATATAAATTGAAGTCAGAAAAACTTACCTTGCATATAGCAACTATGTGGAGTTTTTGATGAAACCAATTTCGGTGGGATAACATGTAGAACGAAATTTTCTATACATTGTAAGGTTCGTTTCAGTAAATTAAGCTGCGCCCACACAATGATAGTAGCGCATGCGGAAGTAGCTTTTACGATGGTACTCTCCAAAAATCATATATGTATGATATATATGGTATGATAGCCACTCTCGCACTATCACACCATAATGACAGTGTGATAGTACCTATCACGTCCTATATATTAAACGTAAATGATTTTGGGAGAATACTATCGTGACAGCTTCTCTCATGCACTACTTTCTCCGTGTGAACGTAGCTTTAATATAATAGTTTGTTAAAATATATGACTGTATTTCAATATGCAACCACTGTGGACTTTGTAAGTCTCCGGTAATATTTTTACAGAATATCTTTACACATTAAATCATCTTTAAGTTGAAATACAATATTTAGCCTATCATACACTCACCAGGATCATGGATACCGGTAATTTTAGGTGTTCCTCGCTGATAATACGGTATTAAACCTCGGGTTAGTGGCATCCGAACGAGACTGCCGGTGGCCCGTAGACTCCGTGCTAACCCCGAACGGATACCCTAACACCGAGGAACTACTACCTAGCCAAGATTGCCTTTAAATCACAACCACATATAAATGCATATCTATAGACTAAATATTGTATTTCAACTTGTATAAGGATATTCTGTAATTAATACAATTTACTGGAGACCATAAAGCCCACGTAGGGCGCATATTGAAGTACAGCCATATTTAACAAACAATTATATTATTAACTTACTAAAAGGAACCTTGCAAATGTATAGAAAACGTCGTTCTTAATGCTATCCCGCTGAAAGTGCTATCATCGAAGAACTCGCACCTAGTTGCGATGCAATACGTACGCTTTTCTGATATAAATTTATATTTTTAGTGTTTGTTCAAGTTTTCATGTGTAAAAGTATGGGTTTTTGCTCAAAAATGTTTTTTTAGAAATATATAGTTTTAATATAATATATAATATAAATATATTATATATTACGATAAGTTGTAAGTACTTATTATACCAAAATTAGTGT
>JAIPRL010013127.1:0-10998 GCA_025469235.1 Pemphigus obesinymphae
CCTATTTTATTAAAGTTAGGAGATAAACTCCTTTACCCGACCTAAAGAGAAGTTACAGTCCACTCCTTCGCTCTCGTTGAGCTAACCACACGATGTGAGTAGGTATATCACACACGACGAGTTGCGTGTCGGCCGCTGTTCATGCGCCCACACAAACACGTGCCTATACTCGTTGACCGGCGTTACATGTGCAGCCGTTAACCGCACAGCAGCGCTTTAGTGATAATAATTTTTCTCGTATACGGGTAGCAGAAACTATATTTTAGTGTTTTGGTTCTCGTATATGAGAATCAGTGTACGACAATTTTCTCGTTCTCGTTCTCGTAACGTTTTACGAGTAGCAAAAACTCTATTAAAAATCCAATGACCTCCTTCACTAGTACGGTATTCTACAGGTCATAGATTGGCGACTCATGTCTTACCTGCAGTAGCATCAGTCACGGTGTCGTTACAGAATAAAACCCTGCCAGGATCATAGTGCTCCAGGACTATAATAGGATTCAAACGAAATTTTTAAAATTAAAAAAAATATATATTTCCGATAGGTACCTAATCATACAGTAATCTACCTAGGTAGGTATAGGATATTATTATAATGTACTTTAGTTCTTTTGGGAACAAAATCTTATGATAATCTGGTGTAAATAAAGCTATCACGTTCTTTAATTACCCAAAAATGTTCTCAATTAATTAATCTATACTCCGTGCAGTGGCGTGTTTTCAATTTTTATCGGGGAGGGGAGGGGGTAGCCATTATAATTCAGATAAAAAAAAAACACAATTTATCGTTTAGGTACTGCGCTATTCATTATATTATAATTAATTTTAAAAAAATGTGGTAACACAACTTATATTTAAATACTAAAAATTTATAATATTACTTAATAAATAAATTAATAATTAAAAATAAATAATAAAATTAACTACATTAATAAAATTTTAATAAATTTTTTTAACATTTTATAAATCTGATATAGAATTTCTGAGATAAGTTGTTATTCTCTTTAAGTTAAAGAATGTTCTTTCGGTTGAGAAAGTGGTGACTGGAAGTGTAACCAAAATTTGAAGGAGTTTGAAAATGTTCGGGTAAATAGTTGTATTACTAAAGTTGTAGCCTCCATGGCATTATGTGGTTTATTATTAGTTTGCTTGAGTTTTCTTTGCCATAGTTTGTATTCTGTTTTAAGAATTAGATTTATTATTGCGTTATTCTTTAAATCTTCAATGTAATTATCAAAAAGATTCTTAGTCTTCGAGGTGATTATTTACTTTAAATAAACAGTAAAACATGACAAAATCTGTTGGTGATTTGTGAAACTTTCCCCTAGCTCACTTATAGACTTGGCAAAGTAAGGTATAGAAATTGATGCTATCATATGTTAATCATAATTCATAATAACATCACGAAAATATACGAAATGTACAGGTAACATAAGCGCGTCGAATAACAGTATTATACGTACTGACCGACCATGATAACGTGCAGTGTGGCGTCTTGAACATGCACCGGTGCTGGGGCTACTATCCGAACAATTTACTGACGGGCGACAATTAATAGTTTATTCGTAAAAAGCCTAAAAGAGGTCCTAAAAAGAAACGATACAATTTGATGATTTTTTTTTTTTTTGGTTGGTAAATGTTCTACTGCCTATAATTTTCACTGAAAACGTTTCGTTGATGGGCGGGGAGAGGAGTGCGTGGCTATCGCCAATTTCCATCGTCGGAGTCGTTGTTTCATATTATACCAAACGGATGGATGACGTCAACACCGTGCCGACTGCCTGAAAATAACGCCGCGGCCGTTACGTTCGTTGGACAAAAATTACGTCAAGTGGTGCTGTATTAATATACATTTAAAAGTTTGTTTATATAATGTGTACACGTAAATGTAATTAAAAACGTTTTTTATTTTTAACTTCTGCCTGTAGCTATATATTTTATCTCAGATTTTTTTTTTTTTTTTTTTTGTATCTCATTACTTTGTGTCGCAGCACAATCGTACGATGAACAATTTGTACTTAAAATCCACGTATCACACAGCAAGTATTATAGATGAAATATATATATATAATTATTTTTCAATTTATTAGCTATTATAGAATTATTAATAAAAAAAAAATTTATAAAATAAAAATGTTATGAATTATAATATTATAATTTTATGTAAAAGTTACTGAACTTTAAAATAAATATTAATATTATTCACAAGTTATTAAATGTTTTCAAATAAAATAAAAATATAGGATTTGAGGATTTGAAAGCTAAATAATTATTATTTGTAGGTATGAGTACATATAGGTACATACTTAAAACGGATATTATTTTTATACTTCCATAAAATAGTGACAAATATGATGTTATAAAACTAAAGTTTATTAGTACCTACGCATGTCCCATAGGCATAATATTATATCAAACATCAATTGGAATTCGCAAAGTAGGTAGTTACGTAATATAACACAACCATCAGTGGTCAATAACAGTAGTATAAATATGAATTTTTAATGAGAGGGATCAGTAAAAAAAACTCAAAAAAACCCTCTAAAAAAGTAGATAATTGAAAAAGTTTTTACTATAAAAAAAAATATCACAGGGGATCTGACCCTCACTTCTCCCTGTGTATACTGTCTTTAGTCAATAATAGATAAACCAGATTCGCATTAGACTAGAGCTACAGTCAGACTACAACTAGTGCTTGAATTGAAAAAATAGAAGAAGGAGTACTCTTGGACTTTCAATAAATAGTTATAAAATAAACTATATAACTTGTATACTGTGAAAAATAATTAGTAACGGTGCTCTCAAAATATAAGAAGAAAATAATAGTAGAAAATAATTGTAAAATAAAATAGTAGAAGAGCTCCGTTCCCCCGTGCACCCCTCAAATAGAGCACTGACTAATTCGTTGCATTCGATAAAACAGATTCTGAGCAGAGCATCAGTGTAAATGTGTAATAATTAGTAATATTATAATTGTCATCTTAAAACGGCTATAAAAACCAAATAAACTACAGATTTTTAAAATTTTTTGTATATAGATAGTGTAGGTAACGTAAGATTGACATTGTATTGAACTTTTAAGTTTTATTAAAACTAATTAAATTAACCATTTTATGAATTAATTATTTCAAAATCTAAAAACGGCTATAAATAGCCTTGAATTAAATGAAACATTTTAAAACTTTTTTTGTAGTAGTGCTGTACACAGATACGTCTTTATTAAAAATGTCAAGACTGTAGGAACAATAGTAGATAATGGATAATCCGCAATAATTGATTTTTATGTAATTTTCGAAAATATGTCATATTGTAGGAAACCTTAAAATAGCTATAAAAAAATTGTGAAGTCTGATTTTTAAATTTTTGGTATTGAATATAAAGTAACTTATGATTAACATTGTATTAAATTTTCAAACCTTAGGGCAAAAATTTAACCCTTTTACGAATAATATACCTTTAAATCTAAAAAGCTATAAATAGCCTAAAATTGAATGAGACTTTTTGAAATTTTTTTGTAGCAATGCGGTTCATAGATACGTTAGTGTTTTAAAATTTCAAGACTCTACAATGATTATTTTAGAAATTCCGGATAATAAATATATGCCATGTTGATAAAATCCCAATTTTACCAGTTTTTTGACATTTTTCAGTGGTTTTTCCTGCCATGTTAAGAAACTAATGAGAAAATCGAAAAATTACAACATTAAAATACCATATAGATGCAAAACGCGAATCGCAAACTCGGCGACGGAGTATCCAATGTAAACCCGGCGAGCTCGAAATTACGGCGATGGGCATTGTACCATTCGTATTTCAGATATATAATAACTTTGCTTTCAAACTTAGACAGTAGTGTGGTTGTTTTAAATTTAAAAAAATAATGTATTCAAAAGAACACTTTTTTTTTGTACTTCCGATATAAGTAGTTCAATTATTTCCATTTTGTAAAACAAATATAAAACCAATAAATACAAATATGAATAATTGATTTTCAAACCAATTCGTTCGGCCACGCGACCGTCATTTCCGATGTACCTACATTAGACATTACCATCATTTTATATTCGCGATAGAAAACGAAGAGGCTGACACTTGTTGGTGACGGCATGAAGTACTGTAATGGGGCTACTCTTCAAATAATTGTATTAATGAAATATAAAATTTCTAGTTGTTTTTATTTAAAAAGGTAAAAACTTCTAAACTACACATCACATTTTAATTTTTATTGCACTTTTCTATTCATTATATATATATGTATATGAATTTTAAGAAAAAGTTGTTCTTAGCTAAATACCAATTATTTAATACTTAATAAATAAACATAATTTAAGTACCACCGATAGATTTAGCTCTGTTATATGTACTTGATATGTTATGTACTATGAATTTGTGACTTATGAATTTACTTAAATATCAAATATGATATAAAATATCTATACCAAACATACCTACTTTTAAAAATATAAATCTATTTTCTTATACCTACATATTTTGGTAAACTAAGCATGACATCCATTCCGTAGGTACTCAAATTATTATTTGTTATCAAATTTTTGAAGCACCATAAGTTCTTGGAACTTTTTTTATTGCAACTTCCAGATTATTATGTTATTATCAGTGTAGACTATAGTGTTATGTTTATTAAAATATTAATAATATGATGGAACATAGTTATTATACTAAAACACAGAAAGGTAAAAAAATAAAAACATAATTATTGTCATGTTCCACAATGTACAACAATAGGTATAGTATAAAAGCCATCAACTAGTAAACTTATTTATATTATTTTATTTTAACATATTATCTTTAGAAATGTATACACAATATAATATTAAACAATAAGAAAATATGCTATTTTGACATTTTTATTTGAATTTCTTTATCACATCGTTTATGCAGTGGCCACGTTAGCAATAGCGATTACAGCGCACTTATATTTCCTTTCTATCGCCAATAGGTTTGATCATTTTGGTCACCGCGTTGTTCGCGGTGAATAAATTGCCGCTGCGATATGAAACACGACCTCATCTCTGGAGTATTTCATACGTAATACATTTAATATTCGGGCGCCTTAATGATAGTTGGATATTTTTACTGTTCTTATTAAAGAGATCCTTAGTGTCCAAAAAAATTCCAAGCAAAATTGAATAAGGATTAATAGTTCAAGGGATACTTATTTTGCATTAGCTTCAGTCCCCCCTGCAATTATTTTCCACTTAAACCACTGCGTATGTCTCATGAAATAATAGTACCGTTTTACGGTGAACGACTGGCTCAACGTCGATTCCGATGGCAGCGATCATATTAACGTACATTAACGCAATAAGAATAGGTATATTTGTACATAATATTATATTTTTTAAATTAATATTTTTTATGTAACAGCTGATCCATTTATTGCATAACTATATTTATTTTATTTATGCACATATTTTTATTTTATTCCATAGGTATCGTATTAATTATATATTATTCAAATTCCATAATTATCTTAATTATTGCTAAAATATTCAAAGAGATTATTATCAGTAAAATAATAATCATGGTAGCATTCCCACGGCGCGATGAATATTTGCAATTATACCAATGCTGGGCATTGACGAGTTGATAGGACAAAAGTTAAGTTAATTTTAACTTTTAATTTATTTTTCTATATTTTATTTTCGTTAACTTAAATTATTTTTGGTTATTTTAACTTCTGAATAACGAGTTACTTTTAATTAAAACTCCGTTAAATTAATTTTGAAAGAATTTATACATTTTGATTTCACATTGTGTCTATTGTCAAATGATGAAGAAAAACATTTTTTGTCGTTTCTAATAATTATTATATAATAAGAATTATTTATTTCCTGAAAATATAAATAAAACAAGAATAACTATATATTACCTATTTAATAATCTCTCCATAATATAAATTGAAGAATATATTAGATTTTCCACCGATAAACAATATTTAGGTAGGTAGGTACTAATTTGCAATGACCAATTTATATTTGTTATAATTTTGAAGAAAAAAATAGGTATTAATTGAAAATTTTTATGAAAATATTTGAAGTTAATTTTAGTGATAATTATTATAAATAAATTATTAGTATTTTCACAGGTAACATGAAAACAAATAGTGCATTCTCTATAAAACAATGTAAAAAAATAATGCGGTGTTCTAATACCATTATTTATACAATGTCGACCAAATCAGTGTGACCACAGATATCAACGCAAAATTTTTCATTTAGTTAGGTAAAACTTTTAGCTCATATATTATGACGCATGACATATATTGTCATGTTATGACTTATAACCATAGATAAAAGAATAACATATGCATGCCAAAGTAAAATAAGAAAAGTACAGTATGTAATTGCCTTAAATATATTTCATTTTTAATTATTAACACAGATAATTTGTTATCTGTGTTATTATTTTGATCTGACGATACATTGATAATATCGCATAACTAACAGTATCAAATATTACCATATATTATATGACACACTAAATAATTTTGTTCCGTTAACGTAGTCACACTAATTTTGGCGAGCTCATTATCAGCCAGTTTTTGTTTACAGCCAAGTGCACTATCTGTTTTCATGTTATCTGTGATATTTTCAATATATTATTGTTGAATGGAATAGGTTATATCGGAATAAGACATATAAGTAATAAATAAGAATATATAATATAAAAATGTGTAGGTATGTTATATAAAACGTACTGAGGCAACGGGTCGCATAGCTCGACTGCCACAATAAATATATCTGACATTATTTCGAGTCTACAGCTAATTATCCATACATATTATACTATCAAAATAGTACAACAATTAACTATGTGTGTGTTACTCCACCAATGAATGGAATGTATCAACATAACCTTTGTCCTATTCCAATAAATGTATAATATATTTATAATCTATAGTGTTTGTTATTTTAACTATATTAATTCTACTGAGTGTTTTGTTTAATATCAACAATAATGTTAATGATTTTTAAAAGTTGTAAAATGTTTTAAGTTAAAAAATATCAGTATTTCCAAAATAAATAATGAATAATTAATAACACCAGTATATCTCAAATGATATATATCATTTATTAATTAATTTATAATATAATTTATAATTATAATTATTTTTTATTTATTGCCTTGTATAAAAAAAAAGATATTTTTTTTAATTTAGTTTAACTTTGAACTTAACTATTAATCTTTATAAAAAATTAAGCTATTAACTTTAAACTTTTATTATTTTTTTCTATTTACCTAACTTAACTGAGTTAAAAAAAAACATTAACTTGCCCACCATTGCATTTTACAGTAGGATACGGTAACTAGTCATGTGAGATAATATTATTCGTATAATTAATGAGTTCGATTAATCGTCTATATACACAAGTCGTGGGAACGGTATATATTTTGACCGCATATGGAGCTATTCGTGGATACTGCGATCAATTGATATTCGTGCATACACGTTAAGTACACCAGGTACACGAGTCATGGGAATGCGGCTTAAAAGTAATAGGTACGTTTATTCGTAGATAATATATTTTCTTTTTAAAATTAGTTGTTATCCTATTACCTTTTTTCGCGTGTAAAATATATTATGGGAGATTCGTCTTTCCAGGAAACACAAAAATTCTAGTTATAACAACTTCTATAGAAATAATAAGTATTTTAAGATTATATAAATTTTTATCAAATTACCCATGTACAAATAAGGATTCTTTACTGTATTTTATAAAAATGTATAAAAAAAAATACTTAAGCGGATGTTTAAATGGTCATAACCACAATTAATCAAAAAAATTCAGCAAAATGGAATGAGAGGAAAAAAATACTGTATCGGCAAAATAAGATATCAGCGAATCGGAACACGGTCAACATAATCTAACCAAATCGCACACGTCATATCATATCGTGAATACCATAATATATCATTGTGGTTATTTTTTGTTGTTTTGTTCCTTGTTCTTCCTTTTAAAGTTCTTCGCAGAATTATAAATATTATTCTGAATTACACGTACATGTTTACCTTGTCGTGGACTTAAAGGGTTAATTTTACGATAAATAATTGATTATTGATTAAAATCCAAAGGTTAAGTAACCTACACACACAACGTCCTATCATTCGCGTACAGCCATCAGAAAATATTATACGTTTAATCCATAATAAGTTACATATAAACTCTGACAGAAGGTATTTAAGTATAAAATATGTTAGCTTAATATTTCTCTTTATTTAAGAAAAAAATTTGAGAATTGCATTTTAGCAAAATATATTTATTATTTATATTGTTCTGTAATCATTAACTTTGGTATTAAAACTTAATTATAAATTATATCAACTATACCATAAATGTTCACTATTATTATAAAAAAATTGATAGGTAATTAAAAAATAATAATATAAAAATAATATATTTTATTCCAGAACAATTTTACAAAAATTGATCTCACCATTTTGATGATGTACCAGATGGACAAATACCGAAACAGTGTAATTGATATGAAACTTTTCAAATCGATTGGGCTGTACCAGTTATTATGTCCAACCAAAAACCGTGACTTTGACAATTTGTATCGGACGGTGTTTCGGGTCATCATTTTGACGACATTCTGTTTGCAGATTATACAGACCGTACGACTGTTCAATGTGTTAGATGACCTGCAGCTATTCTTGCACATAGCTATGCTGCTTGTCAGCGGGCTTATATGCTTACTCAAAGGATACATGATGGTGATTAACGCGGACAGATTGTAGTCTATACTGGACGTAGCATTGATTAAATTCACGTCATGTGGTTATCGGAAGCGATCCCAACTGTACCGGTGCCAACAAACTGTATCAACCTGGCTCAAAACACTCGCCGGGCTCAGTTACGGCACATTATTGTTTTGGATCGCCGCACCGTGGTTCATGACATTTCATTTGGATAACTCTTCAATTACATGGACACTAATTTATCTGATCGAGATGTTTATAATGTGCATGAACGTAACTTGTTGGTTGTTGTTTGACTATTATTTTGTGGCGATGTGCTTCGTGCTATGTGCCCAGTTTCAAACCATGTTTACCAGTTACAAAACACTCGGTTACCTTTCCCGAAATTTATCGTCGGCAACACATTCTAAAGGTTTGTTAATCGTTAGGAATTAAGTGAACTAAAGCATAAATTCTCTTTCTCTTTAATTTTTACTTTTACTCATATGATTATATATGAACAACTGGTTAGAACTATAAGTTTGGTTAAAAATAGATTTTAACTATGCGCCATTAATATAATCTACCTCGTCATTATTTCCCAGGTGATTAAAATAGTTGAGCTAAATTCCTAAAAAATTTCATATACTTTTTTATTTATAATTTTACTTTAATTGTAATTAAGTTTTAGATGGATATAATCAATAGTCATAAATACAATGAATTTTAAGAAAAAATTCAAATCTGTTTTCGGATTTTTTTTTTAACAGTAGATCAAAAAGCAAGGGTGGTAGTAATAGCTAGTAGCTAATAATTAGCTAGTAATAATAAGTATGCTATAAAAATATCACAATTTTATGTTTGTGATAAGAAAATAGTTTTAAGCTCCAATGTATTACCTCGAGCTTTATAGTTGTAACACTACCGTATCGTTTAGTATCTTGATTGTATTATAATTTCTCTATATTTCAGTTGCAGAAATCCCAATGAAAATTGATGAAACATATATATCAGACAATTACAATGAATTGATCCGTTATATGAATGACAATCAAAACATAATTAAGTAAGTATTATATTTACTGCTATAAATGTAAATCGTGCATGTGAAATTCAAAGTTTTACTGGGGCAAGAAATGTGAATAAGAGTTTAGATAGGTTAAGTAGAAATTTTCTACAAATCCCTTATAATTTTATTCATAAAACCCATTATGATTTTTTTGTTTTTTAATGTATATATAATGTATATAAGTATTAAGCACTTTTATTCATACATTAGATATAATATATTTGAATTCAAAAACTTTTTTTTGTTTGATATTTGAAAATATTATTTCTATTAACAACTTTTTTTATTTCCGGAGCAGGTAATCATTTTAGATAAAGCCACTATTCACACAGAACTGAACAGAATGCTGGTTTATGTAGATTTATCGATATACTTATTTCCATTCATTGGTGATAATAGTATATAATATAAACACAGAAATAACTTTACCTATACTATTTTACTAATATAGTATATATAGTATCATTATACTTTTTACACTAGGTCAATTTTCGAGTCGCCAATAATTTCTAATAATACTAACAAAATTCAATTCCATATCGCAATCATTAAGAATCTCAGTTCACTGATCTTTGCTACCAATTTCAGTACTTTTATCACAACCGATTGAAAAAATCTTAACTAGGTGTTTTTATTGTAATCAACTTAAATTGCAACGAGATAAGTTATTCTATTAGCAACTGTATTTTGAGTTACTAAAATATTTTAAATTTCTAAGAAATTATAAATATTAAATGTTTTAGCAGTTTTTATCAAACAAGTTTTTAGAAAATTACCTTAAGTGAATAACTTTTAAGGTTACCTATTAACTCCGATAATACTTAGATTATAGCTTTCATTCAAACTCAAATTTTTTGACCCATTTATTATAATAATACATATTTTGATTTATTCTATTCATAATGACAGTTAATATTGTATAACTACGAGACATCTTTGATGATAACGAAATAATGTTTCAATATAAATCTAAATGTGTTATGTTTTATTTGTTAAATAACATTACAAAACGAAAAATTATTTATTTTTTTTATTTATTTTTTTTTTATGAAATTTAGCTAACGAAAAGAGGGTGATGTCATACTTCAAACGTATAGCTTAATGTAGTTATGGTGATATATAAATAAGTTTTAGCGATGTCTTCAAATTCAGTACATAAATAATAATATAATATTATTAAAAATAATCATTCATAAAGAATAAAGGCGATGTTCATTGGCTTGCG
>JAIPRL010013128.1:0-10997 GCA_025469235.1 Pemphigus obesinymphae
TAAACAATTTCAGAAAAATATTTAAATTCCCCATTATATTGTTATGGTCGTTCTTACGGTAGGTTTCTTCCTATTCTGCTCTGGTATTTTTTCTACTATCCTGCGTTCCAATGGCTTCGAGAGCCTTGCGATCGACGCTTGTTGTTCCATCGCAGTGAAGCTCATCGCAGGTCGTACCACAATCGCTCGACTGCCAACCGGTTCGGTCTTCTGTACTGGTTTTCGACATATTGTTCTCAGCACCATTTTTGTAAATGAGTATATGAAATACTTATACTGTAAAAACTATAAAACTACTATTCTGTATACGTCAAAATATGACAATTATATGTTATACGATAAAAAATATCAAATGATTTTACTAAACACAATTCTAATAATATATATAGTTGTTTATATTAGCGTTTCTAAGCGACGCGATTTTACGAATTTAAAAATAATATTGTATTTTATTTAAATTAATGTTTATTTAATAATATTTCAATTCTAAGGTATATACTAATCATTTATGTGCACTGGTTATACGTATACAAGTCAGATAACTGAATATATGAAAATATATTTGAGGTTTATATTATTTTTTTACTGAATATCATCACGGTTTAGTGAGTTTATTCGATATGTACTCAATACTACAAGACGAAATTAATTTTAATTTTACATTTAACATAAATGCTAATGTATGACATAGTTAATACGAGGATTCAAATCAAATCAAATCGTAACAAATCATAATATCTTGTTTTCCTGTAAGTTGTAATCGTTTATATTTTATAACATCCACCCATCTTTAGAATATAATATTAAACACTTAAAATTAGTTGTTTTTGTGTAATATTATCATCTAAGAATTGAAATCACTTGAAATAAAGCTCTTTGTTAGATCTACATTTGGATCGACTTTTTCGATATAGATACGGCTTTTGTAGTAAAATCTCTGTTGCAGATGACTTGTACCCATTTGATTAGAATGATTTTAGTCAATTATTAAATGACAAACTTTTAGTAAATATATATTTTAATTTGTATGGTTAATTATATTTAATCATACTATTCAATTCGAGGTTCAATTTACATACATTAAATTTACATTTAACCACGCGACATTCCGCCATAAATTATTGGAGTCGTTTAGTAGTCTTATTAGCACTAGTTTCTTTTTATTATATTATATTAATCCCGTCAGCACTAAATTGTTATCCATAATTTCTTATTCAGAGAATATAATTTACATTACTTAAAATATATATAATTATGTTATATTCATAAGAATATAATTTAAAAAAATTGTATTATAGGATTATATTATTGGGATTCATTAAAACGAATATATTATCACTTGGTTTTGAAATATTTAGTTATTGTGTTTATAAAACCCTAATGAATTTTATAATTTATTATTATATTGATTTGTTTATGTTTCTTTCTCTATGAACTGTTATAGATATAACTTCAAATGTTATCATTTATATAGATAGTGTTATCTGTACGGACTGTACGAATACTTTTGTTTTGTTGACATTTAATATAAATGAATAATGAAATTATTGAAATATATGAAAAATCATTTCATATCAAAAATATGAAATTATATGTTTTCGGACATTCGATCAAAAATACAGAAACATTATTTCAGCATTCTTATAACACAATCAGGTGATTTTTGGTACCATAGAACATGTTCACTAAGATTGCAAATAATTTTTAATAAACTAATATAATAAAATATTAAAAGTATGATAAAATGAAAATATGTAAAATTAGATTTATATATAATTTTAGTACAAAAAAGTTTTTGAAATTAAAATTTACTTACTTTAAGTGCACTATACACCTATATAAATTGAGTTTAATTAATAAATTTCAGTATTTTTCCATGTAATGTACCATGTCTCTTACAATACTATTAACATTACATTCTTAGCTCAAAACGTACTATATGGTACATCATTTTTGCTAAAACGTGCTATGTAGTGTTTGTTTGAGCAAAAAATAATTTTATGTTATAACTATAAGACAGCAATTATATTTAGTCTAAATCGTGCTAATTGACATTATCCTTTGTATGAAAAAAAACATTGATTAGTTTAATGTATTTATTATAATTTAAAGTTATGTAAGATTGTGCTCCTTATATCTGAAAATAAAGTAATATATTCGTATTTCGTATTTTAATAAAATTCATTATTGTACGCAAAGATAACATATTCGCATTATTATATAAAGTTCAAAATATACAGGATACAGCAGGATAACCATATTTAAAAAATTAAAACGACAAGTAAGGAAAAAAATATTAATTTTTTTTTTCTCAGTATATATATAAAAATTGTTTCTTTAAGACGAATAAGCAAAAAAAGAAAAATGTTTCACATTTCGAATATTGTAAAAATATTGCACAAAAACGGTGACGTTACTTCAAAAACGAGACGTGATGTTAAAATCATTTTTTTTGATTAAACTAAATTAGAATTTACTGAAATAAATTTTCTTTTAATATCGAATTAAAATAACATATCAGAAAACACGTTTTTAAATAGAATAAGCCCATTAAAAGTCCTATGCAGTACTATATAATATATAATTTATATATAATTATATATTATATATAATTTATATTTTTGCGGGACTTTATGTATAATAGCATTAATTAAAGTTATAATATAATAATATTTTTAGTAAAAAAAAAAAAATAAAAATAGAAAGCTTATATTATTAAAAGTATGAACCCGGTGGACAGCAATGCCTCTGAATTGCCTATAGAGGATGCTGTTTTAAGAAAGAAGTTGCATATGTAAATATCGAATTCTTTATTATTATCGAAACACCACTATTTCAATGATATCATAACAGACTACAACACGATTGTATACATAATTGTACACATATTTAAAATATAAAATATTTAATATGAAAACAAAACAAAATGCGTTTTCCTTAAAATGTGTGTAGACAGCAGGTCGTGATACTTAAAAGCAGTATATTCCCGTTATAAAGATACAGTGTATTAGGAATAATAGTTTATTATTTTTTTTTTTAACAAAATGTTCAAAGTTAAACAAATTTTAGACCAAAACGTACTATGAGCGCTTTGGAGTAAAGCGATTTATGACAATTAGAATTCCTTTAAGAATTTTAATCAAAATATTTAAATTAATTTAAAGTAAAAACCATTTTATAATATTTTATTTTTAGCAATTTCATCATGATTTTTCGGATGTATCATTATTTATCAGTACACTTCAAAACTGAAAATCTTCAATTGTTGGAGAATAAACATTACCACTTATCATATTGTTTTGGACTGTGGCCTCATAATTATTAATTTCGAAGTTATAGGACAATTCGGTTGGGAAAACTTTACTATGACAAAATAAAATGTTACGAGGGATTATTAGAGGAACGAGAAATTGGACTTTTAAATCATTTCATATCAATGAAGAACTGTTTGGTACACATTTTGAAATTATCTCGAAGAATATTGAAAAATAATTAATAATGATACTTAATTTAAATAAATTACCTATGTATAGGTATGTGTATTATAATTATATATATTTTCTAAGTATTTTATTTGGAGTACAGAGTTGTTTTAGTTATTATATTGTAGTAAATTATTAGTATTATTATTAGTTTAGTTACACTATTTTATACTGAAAGAATATGTCCATCTAATAAAAAAGAACAGGATCTTCTGAAGTTGGTTTGGTATGATTTAAAAAATGTGTACCAATCTGTAAAAATATCTTTATATTATTATATATAATATAAATATTTATATTATAATTTACATATATAATTTACTTTATATTTAATTCATTCAGATAGATGGTAAGTGAAAATAGTTCCTGGAAGAACACCATCTTGCAATTTAGGTTTCAATTTAGGTTCCACCAGCTGACATAGAAACGACTAGGTACCTATATTGTTAACAATACACCACATTCAGCTGAAGGTAATGACGAAATTTGTCTTTTACCTTTTAACGCCAAACTTTTGGAACATTTTGATTGGACAATTGTTTATGCAGTCTCATCAAGATTATAAATTCTATGTGATAAGAAATTATGTGTTTCTTGAATAGTTTGTAAAATATTAAAAAATTTCATAAAATTTGGACGATCAAAAGCTTGAGCTCTGTTGATGATGTAGCTTCTGGGGATCTAAGTGTTATTTCTGAGTGGCGTTTTCGAAATCCTTTTACCTAAACTCTACAAACCATTTGTAGTATTGAAGTTGTGTAAAACATTATTTTTTTCAGCTAATTTATAAACCAAATTTCGGATATTATTAAAAGTTAGACAATATCAAGTAAGTGGCTTAAATTTTTTATTCTTGTTCATTATTGAAAACTATCCTAAATCGATCAAGAACTTTTTTGTCACCTAAAAGATTATAATATTATATTTATAAGAATGTATACTTAGAATATTATATTATTTTATATATACCTGTTTCATCAATATTAATATTTTGAGCTCTTTTTTTTCAACGTTGTTCTTTAAAACATTTAGCAATTTTACTGTAACTAACATTTTTATATTTTATTGCATCAATTGCTTTTAACATACCAACTGCCTTCCATCTTTGTTGTTTAAATATTCTTTTATAATTGGAAGGCATTTTCACAATTTCTATAATTTAAGAGATACAAAATATTATTACCTAATTAATCATAAGTATTATTTATCAGTGTTAATTTTAAATAATATTATATCATAAACATTAGTTAATTAATAATAATGCACATAGATTATAATAAATTATGGTTAAAATGGAAAAATATTTGAAGTGCCGGCAAACTGGTCATCATAGTGTATAAAATGTATTTTTTAATATTTGAAAAAATATTATTCTTGCTAATAACTAAACTAATACTAATTTTATTATATTTAAAAAGATAGGTAGATTAAAAAAAAAAAAATAAGCAAATTAATTGCTATGGTTATTAAGTATAATTATTTATATGAAACACTTACCTTACATCAACCGGCAGAAAAATTGAATTTTTGAGATCAATCATAAACGGCAAATTTTTACAATTTATAGTTATTCAATCGATAAAAATTTTAACAAGAAATAAAATCCATTTGCTTTCAATATTTAGTAACATTACACGGAAAAAATATAAGGCATGATCACTTTACCCGCTATGACTGCTTTAGACACCTTTTCCCTACTGTTTTTGAATGTATTGAATTTGAGAGCAAGAAAACTTTTTTTCTTTAGATAAAATTATTCTGAGTGGATCTCCAGTGTAATGTAAATGGTAAATATGAATTAAAACTATTTTAGAATGTGGCATGTCATATGTATGTTGGTAAATGACTTAATTTATAATTATTTTAAATTTATATAACAATATTATTTTCGGAATTATGAGGAAATAATAAATTGTTTTCGACTTTTTCCTTTTTCCATACACTTAAATCGACAATAACTAGGAAAATAGAAATATCATCGAAATACCATTCCGGTCAAATTTGATACCAGAAGATGTAACGATTGGATCAAATCTTTTGATAAAAAGTATGTAAAAAAAAACATTTTTGTAAAACCACTATAGCTTTCTTTCTTTCTCCCAACTTTTTGGAGTCAATGATTATTGAATTTCACTTAATCCGATCTCCCATATCTTCTTCACTTACACCAGCCTTCCTCATATCGCTCTTTGTTATTTTAACCACCTATTAGTTATGGTTTTATTCTTCCTCATTTCTTGAATTTTCACTTTTTAGTCTCAATATATATTCTCTCCCATCTTGTTTATTATCAAAGCCATTCCTATTTTAACTCAATTGTATCTATTTCTTATTTTTTTTTCTCTAATAAATCTATCTATCCACTATAATATTGCCACACTTAACTTCTATTCAATCTATATATAATTTTTTTATATATATTGCATGCAATATCGCTAAATTTATAATTATATTATAAAATCAATGATTTAATGCATTAATTATATAATAGCGTTATTATAAAATGTAGAGGTCTTGATTTTCTAACGTTATTTAATTATATATAGTTAGCGAAATGGCAGGAATGCCTCGATATAATACTATTACACCGACTTTTGAATGTTTTTTTTTTTTATTGCATTACACATCGTTCAGTCGAATATGGCTTGTACCACCGTGGTTGAAACCAAAATCATAATTTCATTACGCTTCGTCTACTTTGAGGTACCAATTAGAATTCGATTAAATTATTGGATAATTGGACAATGATATGAAATGAAAATGAATATCATAATATTATATAATGCATTATCAATACTCGTATATCTATAGTCGATTGAATATTTGAGCTCGGATATTTTAATTACATTTATAACAATTTCGGTATTTAAATTTGTTTTAGTAGTTTTTACTGAAAAACCATAATATTATACATTGAATACAATTTATATAAATCGAAATTTAATTTTAAACGTATGTAAACGTCATATGCAGTTTTCTATGTAGAAATATATCCCTTCTATATTTTTTCCATAATATGAAACTTTTAAAAGTGAATTTCTTCCTGATTTTAATTCCACGATTCGTTCACTATATAAGTTTATTTATCTATAGGTAGTTATAATATAGTACATTATATTGTACATTATTGAGTATTTATGAAAGAAGTTTTGAAATGCAAACATTTTATTCAAAATGTACTATATTTTTATATAAATAAAATGCCAATAAAAAACTTTGGTGTGACAATATTATAATAGAATTCGTCACTTTCAACAATGATGTTTTTGTCACTTTTGGCTACAAGAGCAACGTTGAACCATGTATGTACCTACTATGTACCGTGGAATTGGAAGCACCGACCATGACTATGTGTATGAGCCTTTCACTCCCGCCGTGACTGGCAGTCTCTATACGTGTACATTATCGTCTTATGAGTGTGATCCTGCTGTAGTATGTCACTTATATGGCAGTTTGAGGTACCTACATTAAAGAGGTAGTTCGAACTCAATATTTAGACATCGAACTTATGAACTCTTGAAGTTTGGTTCGATCCACAATCAGTAGGTACATTACTTAACACACTATTCGGAATCGTGGTAACCAAATTTGTGGCAAAGTTATCTGATTACCGCAATGAACGACGAAAATTTTATAAACAATGACGAAAATCATATTCGAATAATAATGGTTTCATCAAATGAAAATTACAAAACAAATTGCAAAATAATATATCAATATATCAGATAGCAAAAAAATTTTATAATAATGTTATTATAATATTTTATAAGTAATGAGAAATATTATAAAATATTACTACATCATAACTGAAAGGTTACAATAACGTTTCAGAACATATCAGTAATATTATTTGGCCAATGAAATGTCATTATATATTAATGACACTTTGAAAACATTTTTTTAATATTATTTTAATAACATTATAATATTGTTAATTTGTTGACATTATAATATGACATTAATATTATTATAATATTTTTTCATTTTACTAATGTTATTTTAACGTTTCAATAACATTTTATAAATTTTTTTTTTTTAAATGAAAATCACAAATATATGATACCTATTTTAATATTAATATTAAAATCAATTATTTAATATAACAAAATAATATTATATATAGGTACACATATATATATATATATTATTACATATAAATTCATAATAATATTAGGTATATTATTATTAACCATTGTTATAGTTATGGGCTCTTCTTATTTTCCGCTGTAAAGTGAAAGCTTTGTATTTATTTTTTTATCTATGGTTAAAATAAACCATGTATCCATAAAAATAAATGAGGAATATGTTAATTAACTTCATGAAAATATATTTAAAACAATAGAGGTAGTTAAATCATTTTGCTTTTTATTATTCACAAATCACAAATTCACAATTTAATTTAAGTTTTTTTTTTTTTTTGTTTTTCAATCCAACAAGTAGCACCAGACAGATATTTTCATCAGTGCAGCAATTTTAGCATGGGTCACATCTTTGTGATTTCTCATTTTTTTTATTGCTTCTACAACACAATGTTCATAAATTAAGCACATTAGAGACAATTATATCAATCATAATACAATAGAAATTAAAAAATAAAATTAATTTTATTCATACATTATCATTAGCTTTAAAAAGTATATACATTTTTAAATTTGTATTTAGAACTAAACAAATAATTAAAGTGTTTGAAATATATCAATAGTTATATATAGTATAGTATAGTAGTATAGTTATATATAAAAAAGATATCTATTTATTTTAGATTTTATTTGAATAATTAAGTTCTTTTATCATTTTTACCCATTATCATTGTACATGAAGACAAAGATGAAAAAGGTTTTTTGCCTTTTTGTCCAACATAGCTATAGTTTTGAAGTAGTATATCGTGAAAAACCTGACGTAAAATCTCACGAACTGTAGGTACTAAATCTTTTTTTGCATATCGTTTAATTTCAGCAATCTGAAACAAATATTGTATGTAAATATAACTACTGTAGACTCAAGTGAAGAATGCATTACAATTGAATTTTACAAAATTTTTATATTTTGTGTATAATACATCTTTTATCATTTATTCGTGTAGTAAATAAATAATTATATTACATTTAATTGTATGTTGGAATAATACTTACAACACTTGATCTAAATTATCTTTCTTTTAATCGCAATTCAAATTCATCCAATTAATCTTCTTTTTCAATTGGAAAATACTTGATAAATACCTTCTCTTCCTCCTCACAATTATTTGAAACTATGTTTCGATTATTATAAGTTGTAGAATTGATTGAACAAATAATCCTCAATTTTATTTCATTTTTTGTTATTAGCTTTTACACAATTTTTAGTTTTCAATACAACTCTTAATATCTTATACATAATGTCATCTGTAACAAAAATGAAAATATTTATATACAATGTTCAAAAAGTTTAGATTAACACATTTTTCTCCTTAAGAGGACATGATACCTGTATTTGTTGTCTCCGTCTAACCAACTGATAATATACATAATGTACGTTCAGCATTTATATCACAACTTTGTCATTTCTAATGTCAGAGTAAATTTACCTATTATCAAATTTGTAGAGGAGAACATAAAATATGCCGTAGCATGGATTTTTTTTAAAAAAAAAATAGTTATATGCATTCAAAAAAATGAACTATTTAACTACTTATAACATGTTTAAAAATAAAATTAAAAAAAAACTCCACGCTACAGCATATTTTATGTTTTCGTCTACAAATTTTATAATAGGTAAATTTACTCTAATATTAGAAATGACAAAGTTGTAATACAAATGCTGAATGTACATTTTGTATATTATCAGTTGTTGGACGGAGACAACAAATACGGGTATCACATCCTCTTAATGAATATTTTAAATTTTTTACTTTAGCAATTTGTTACAATTTATAACATGCATAATATTTGAAGATATTTTTAAAATTTATACCACCTTACTTTTTTAAAAAATATATATGTATATAATATAATATAATATATTATGTCAAATATAAACTAGAGAACATTTTATTTTATATTCAATCAATAATAAATAATATACAAAGAAAAACTATGTTTTTTTATTTCCTTGAAAAAATATAAATGAAAAATGGCCCAATATTAATTAATTTTTTTTTTTGCATAAAATATTTTCTCCGATAGAGCTATATTATTAATATTAGGAACTAAGATACACATTTCAAAGATGAACTTCTATAGTAATAAATTACCATACCAATATAATAATATACATTTAGTTTTGTTTACCAGCTGTTGTTGTAGATACTTTTGATTTTTTATGTGGTAGATTTACAATGGTTTCTTTTATATTTCCATTTGATTTTTGGTTTTCTTTATGAAATTAATTAATACATTTACTATAGTAATTTACATTTATTTAAAATAAAATGTATTAGTGATTAGACAACAATGACTTACTATATGCTTTTTCAGTAACTAAATCGCTTGTTACTTTAAAAGGTGATGATGTCATTTGAATATAGTATGCTTCATCTCTGCTACTTCCAGGGACACTATGTTTTAAATAATGAAATGTGTCATTTAAATAATTAACATCATTAAAGTAAAGTCCTCTGTAAATTCTACCGCTGTCTACTCTATTTATAGGAGATTAAAACAAATAAAAATTACCTTGGTAGATACTAGATACTAGGTACCTATAGACTATAGTTAGTATTATATGCATCTAAACATATTAATCATGCCGAGTATAACAAGTTAAAGGACCATAAAACACAAAAAATGCATTTTTTTTATTACCTACCTATTATTATTATTATTATTAGTACAAATATGTACAAAAAAATGCAACAAAAATTGTCTTCAGAGATTCGTTTTTGAGTTACAGTGTTTTGAAAATCACTCTTGACGTCATAAGATCATACACAATTTTAATAATGTTACTATTATTATAATCCGAAATTATAGTTTTTGTAGAAAATATAAATAAAGCAACGAATACGGGATAATCAGCTCATCATAGTATGAATAGTAACGGCTGTCGCGGGCAACAACGTGTATGATCTTATAACATTAATATTTTATATATTTAGTATTTAATTTTTATACGATAAAACTTACACCAATATTTAGCAAAACACATGGACTTATGAAAATTGTACTCATTTTTCATTTTCATCGAATATAAATAATTATCTTAAGAGGACGCCACACCGATAATTTTTCAATGAAAAACTTGCATTAGCATTTTTCACTTTTATCATCTTACAAACATCTTAGAAATATGAAACAAAAAAACAAATTATAGCTAACAAAATTATCTAGCGACTGATGGAGCCGATTTTTGATATATGAATTTTTACACGTTTTACGAGTTGTTAAAATATTGATTTTTTTGATTTTTTCAACAGCTTATAAAACGTGTAAAAATGCATATATCAAAAATCGGCTCCATCAGTCGCTAGATAATTTTGTTAGCTATAATTTGTTTTTTGTTTCATATTTCTAAGATGTTTGTAAGATGATAAAAGTG
>JAIPRL010013129.1:0-10997 GCA_025469235.1 Pemphigus obesinymphae
TTTTTAGACCCCCTCCTCCTTATCAGCAAATGTCAGACCCCCCCCCCTACTTAATTACGTCAGCATATGTCCGACAACCCCCCTCTATTTAATAAAAAAAAAAAAAAATGTGGCATTGCGTTTGATAACTGATATCAATATTATTCTTACACGCGTCATCGATGACGATGATTATAGTTTATCTTAATGGATTTCACGTGCCAATAACTGGTTCCAACACGGAACCACGCTATAGTTAAGCATCGAATTCTGTGTGGAGTACCTATCTATATATAGGTAGGTACATAGTTAATATTTTTTTCCGAATTTTATGCGAATTAGTTAAAAATAAATGAAAAATTTTGTTACATATTTTGAATTATTTTTTTACAAATTTTTATTATTTTTTTTTTTATATTACTGCTGACGTCAGCGTGGTTCTAAGCCCCTCCCCCCCCCATTCCCCTTGTCAGCAAATGTCAGCATACGACAGACACCCCCTTTCCCCCTAGACGCTTACGTAATACTTGAACGCTCCCTTATCACGTGCACGGGACGTTCACGATAACGTATACGCGTGTGGCCGGCAAGAGATAGCTGCGATATACATGGATATATTTTACCTATACATACATATATATATATATATATATGTGTGTGCTGCGAATATACGTGTTAAGATAAACACCGTCGGGTGATCTATAGATCTTTGTGAGAGATCTGTATATATATATATATATATATATATATACGTATATGATTTACTGATATAATACAAAATAATAATGATAAATACAAGAAAAAATAAAATCGAGCCGAAGGCGCACGTACGTATATATAATGCTCTGTCGTCTGATTTAGCGTCTTGTAAAAACGTATGCCGTGTGCCTGCAGTGTATTATATACCTGTACGGTCGGCTAAACTGTCTCGGCAAGGGACGAAGAGAGTGAGACAGAGTGAGTACGACAATATACATACATATATATATATTGTATGATATAGTTACACGAGTTGACTTAGGTCTACAAAGTCGTATGTATATGTATATAAATAAACGTATTTATTTTCGCGTTATAAAACCGTATACGATACACACGATATATATTATAATAAACGTCCCGTGGATAATATTTAATGGCGGATCGGGCGAAATTAAAGGAGCTTTGGCGAGTGACAAACGACGTGCAAAAAGAAAAAAAAAGAAAAAATCACCTATCATGATACCAGGTAGAGAGAGATACAGGTTCGTTGTGCAGATTCAGACATATACGTACGATATAATGCAATAGCTGTTATACAGACGGCACGGGATGAAATAATAAAACCGTAATGGTATATACAGGGTGCAGGCACATCATATAGAGATGCCCTTTACATATTATATAATACTCGTATGCATATGGCAATATAACGCCTATTTACTTAACGGACTGGCGACTTCCTCACCCCCGGCCGTTTGGAACGCTCGGACAACATGTGCGATCAGCAAAAATGAGTATTGTGGAAGAAAAGATTTTGTACTACTGTTTGTTCCACGATAAAATGAATAAAAACAACATGATAATTCATGAAAAACAATATTTTATTTTGCCTGAAATTCCAATATATTATATATTGATAGAAAACGTTCTACAAACGTTATAGACGAAACTGGAATAGTTCGTCGATGACGGAAGTGAACGAGCTTAGTTAGATGTGATCTTATTCTGGCTTTCGGTTGCCCGTTTGATTTATTAAAATGGCCTATACGGATAGTAAAGTAAGTTTTGAAGATTAATTGTATTATTTGAATTAGATGATTATTTCCGGGATCTTGATTATAGATATGGTCGGACAATTTTAGTAATATACAGTCATAGACCTAGTTAATATAGGTCTATGAATACAATAACAGCAATTTATACTGTAAATGAGTATTTGATAATGTGACAGTGTTTAACACGAATGGTAGTTTTTATCATCTGTGCCCCGTCGTATTATCATGGTGCGTACTACAAAAACCGTGGAATAAACGAAGTCGAGTAATTATTTCTTCCACAATACTCGTTTTGGCTTATCACATGTTGTCTGAGTATTTTTGATCCAAAGCGCAGTCCATTTAGTTAATTGGTCTATGTATGAAGCGATCAAAACGGCAAACTACACTGTGACCAAATATGAGGGATTGAAATACTTTATTTACTTTGTTTGAATTTACACTAATTTTTATCAATAATTATCTATTTTTCCCGATAACAATTAATTAAGGTATAAACAAGGTAGGAAATACAATACGATATTTTTGTCAAAATATTTTTTTTTCCACATGTCCACACTGTGTTTTCCTTACTTCACATTTTTATGCCTATGGCCACCCCCCCCCCCTGAGACACATCCAATATACTCGTAATATTATGTTTTATTCCGCGTACTTGGCCGGAGAACGAGTTTTCTTTATTCTATGATTTTTGGATATAACGCACGTTTCGAAATGGTACGTGTGGGTATTATCGGGTATATAAGGTATTATTATACTGTACGGTTTTCAAAATGTTTACTTTCAAAATTTCAAAATGAATTATCTATATTAATTATATTATAATATACGTTCTCTTGACGGTTATCTGTCCGGGTTGAACACTCACACGCCTATATTTTGATACGTATGATATATGCGCAACTCATAATTCGTGAATAATTGTAGTACTAATATTTCCCCCTCACTCCACCCCCCCCCAAAAAAAAAAAAAAATAATAATTCATTAAACTAACTATTTTCTCGGCGTTATTTTATATCGCTTGGCTTTGGAATTAATTAGAAAATAATAATTCGTACTTTAAATATCTCATCGAGCGAATTAAATTTTACAACTTTGATTCGCAACAATTTGCCGGGCGTTTAAATCTATGCTCCGTATAGAAAGACTTACTTACAATACTTTTGTAAAAAAAAAAAAACAAAAACAAATAATACGAACACAATCAAAATCGAACGTTTACTAAACGGATTTGCCGTTCGTAGCAATCATCCGCACGGACAGAGTAACAGGGCGACTGCCCTCAAACTGCCTCGAGGAGAGTAATTACGTACACCGCACATCTCATATTGTCGACTGGCCGACAGTGAATAATTTCGGTTCTGTCTCGGTGTTTTCCGACCGAATTTTCAAATTAATTTCGAACATTTCGATTGGCTGTAATTCATTCGAAAATCATCCGAATCAGTTCACATTATTCCAATTTCGATATTCAGCAGACTCGAATAACGAAATTTGCCGATACCCTGTACATAACGTGCGATTTTCTTCATACGAATGGGATTCTATGCACCTATACGACGACATGTATATACACATGACGACGACTACATAAATATTATTGTTATTATTTTATATTTTTATACAATAATAATAGCGAGCGCACATTGCGGCGCGTCCGTTGATTTGTAAAACGCTCGGTATTATGACATAGAACCGTGCCAATGTTTATGGGAAGCGGCCGATTGAAAGATTAAACCGCACTCGAGTCGCGATAACGACACGTATAATATAATATAATATGTATATTATTTTGTATAACGCACAGTAATGCATGCGTGATAGTGTTATCGGGTACCTAACCAACCAGTTTGCCGCGGGGTCGGGTCGGTTTGATTAACGGATTGTCACCCGGACGAAATGTTACTGCAGAAACATGATGTGCGGCGACCGCGCCAGTCGAGAAGGACGTCGATGACGAGAAATTCACAATAATAATAATAATAATAATAATAATAATAATAATAATAATAATAATAATAATAATAATAATAATAATAATAATGAAAAGCCCATATTACGAGTGTATTAAACAAGCTCCAATCAATATACGGATGGCTCCCGCGCCTGCAGGGTAAATATCGTCATGCGTGTGCAGTGTATCCGTTTGGAGCAATCCATTTGAACTCGATCGGGTTTCATGTCCCCGTCAAATTCGGGTGAATTTCCAAAATTTATAACCCTATTTTTTGCATTCGCTGGAAAACACGATTCCGTGTAGGCAAATTTTATGAAAAATAAATGTCCGACAATTTAATAACATTTAAATAATATATTTTGAAAACAGTTCTGTGTCAGTGCCATTCTTTTTTTTTTTTTCCATTGTTGTTCTATCACGGTATTCGTTAAAAATCACTATACTACATTTTCTCTTAGTAAAATGTAGTCAAAAAGTATATAAAAAAAAAACTAATAATATGAAAAACATAAAATCGTTTTTCAACTAAAAAACTCCATGCTCGGAAATATTCTCGACTTTCATATTTTGTATATATTTTTATTCTGTCAGATCGTGAAGTTTTTTTATACCGCTAAAATGAGCATGTACCGTCCTCTTAAGAGCATATCAGTTTTTCATCGGGCCAGTTTTTAAGGAGATCTGTATAGAAAATTTTAAGGTATACTCGAACACAAGCTTATTAAAATTCAGTTGAATCGTAGGCATATATATATATATATATTTCAAGAAGAATATATCGAAAAAAATGCTTTCTGATAGTAAACAAATAATAACAAATGAAGAGGGAAATTGATCGAAGAGGACCGATTCCAGCAAACACGTCAAAATCGATATACTCGTTTTATCACGTTTATTTTCCCAACAACTGAATAATATAGGTACACTTATACAGAAATAATAACGTTGATGGCTAGTGAATAAATTATGATGACAATTATTGGCTTAATGGACGTCGTTTTGTTTTGGACAACTCGAGTTTCAATACAAACGAGCAGTCGTTTTATTCCTATTTTTTATTTTGTGAACACTCAGAATCGTGTTTCTCTGGCCATAAAATTGTATCGATTTGTATACACTCTTGTAAAATATTATTATAAAAATAATTATATGCAAGAAGATAGTTGTAACGTCCATTCTTAGCGAACGATTAATTTTGTACAAACTCGTTGTGTTGGGTGCAATTTATTTAGTGCTTTTTTTATATGTACTCAGATTAAAAAAATATAAAAACGTCCTTAAAACATTTCTAGAAAGCAAAAATTCTTATATCAATATAAAATTTTAGAAAAATTTTTGGTTCGAAAAATAAACGTTGAATATTTTTAATTATATATTGTTTAAAAATCTTTACGAATGTAATAATATTGTTGGCATATTTTTTTTAGGGTTAATATTAAAATTAAACAGTGAAAGTTAAAACGTATAGAATGATTTAAGTTAACTTAACTGAAATTATGTTAATGAAAAAGTGAGTTTTTTTAATCTAATGTATATGTATTATGTGTACATTAAACATTTCATTATCATTCATAATATTATAATAGTTTATTTTAAGTAAAAAATGATAGTTACTTAAAATAAATAGTTAAGTAATAATAATAATAATTATAATTTAAGAAAGAATATTACTTGGTATATGTACCAAATCAAACTTTGATTCTAAGTTAAATATAGGTATACATTTTTTAAACTTAACTTTGAACGAACAAAAAATAACTAGTTAATAACTCTTAATCGCAGATTTTTTAACTAGATAATTTACTAAGTTTACAGTACACCATATATTAACTAGTAAAGTTAACGCACTGTAACTTATCTTAAATTTATTGACTAATTTATGTATATTCTCAGTTTTTAGAACATTTTAATGATAATGTGTTACCATAAACGTGTTTGTATTATTCGTATGGAAAATTCTGAAATGAAACATTATTTCATAACTTTCTGAAAATTTTTTAAGAGAGTCATTTTCTGCGTCCGTACAATTTATACATATTCGTTATATAAAATAAGTTTATAACGTGTGAAAAATTCATAAATCAATATAGGTGTAGGTGTGTACGTATCTGATATTATAGGTAGGTATTCTTTATTCTATAATATTATACAGGCATAGCTTATTGACACGAATCGAATTCACTACCTATATAGTATTTTGATAAGAAAAAAAACAATCGGTCAATAGAATATTAAATAATTAATAATAATATCGAGTGCTGTGTGATTACCGATGTGAAAATATTTCAAACGAAACGCCGACGCTCGTTATATTATATTATATTCCATTAACCTCTCGTTAATAGTAGGTAAATACCTAAATGGTTATATATTTATAATAACATATGCATAATAATAATGCATATATGTATATAGATATACAGACATGAGTATAAACGTTTAATAAACCCATTACCGATATTGTGACGATAATTATTGTTAAGTTTCGTGCAAAAATCAAAATAACAAAAAATACCAAAAAAATTAAAAAATCAAATCAAATGCATGTGAACCGAGTATAAACGTCAAATTCCGACAGATATAAGTTTGCGCGTGCTGCAGGCGTTCCATACGATCACGCAGACCAATTTTAATGAGTATGTAGCCTGCTGTTATGGTATATACCCATATTTGTGTGAAATCGCTATCAGCGACTTATTTTGTACTCGAAATGTTGTGTAGGTATGTGTAATTTTAAATAATTATGGCAAAAAAATAAAACAATTTAGTTAGGTATCTATACGGGATACTTATTGTATTTATTGCGAAACTAGCTAATGGGCCATAATTATTATATACCTATTCACAGAGATGTGCAAAAGCATAATATGTCAAAATCTATAAGATATCAGAACTCTGAAAACCAAAAAGTGAATTTCACACGTTTTTTAAACAAGTACTTAATGATATTAAAAACAAAAGCAGAAAAAAATTCAATTATTCTGAAATCGTGAAAAAAATTGTATTACCTATATGTACTATGTATAGGTACAGTGTGTTATAATAATATGGTCCATTTGCCTCTCAGTATATTTGTCAAACGACAAAATATATACTTGATGATTGACACGAATAAAAAAAATTATATTTATAGGCCAAGTAAAAACATTAACAATGTTATATATCTCAAAAATATTTTCTACTTCTTTTCCCCCGCCTTCTCTGGCAAATATTTTGGGTAGGTTACCTTACTATCCTTACTGGAACCACTGTGCATATTCTTAATTTACACTAGTCAACTGCATATTCATATTCGACCACCTATTTTCGATCTTTCTCCTCCTTCATTTCCTTTAATACCAAACATACTGTCTCCGCATTATTCCTACTTCCTTACAGGTTATCTCAATCCATCCTCTAGAATTACATGTACTATCGAAACCGTTTCCGTACCGAATCGTATATTTATGACTGTACTACTAAACATATATTATAAAAAAAAATCACTTGAACATTTTCTATATCGATGATGTATATTGAACCGGTTGACGTTTTAATGTACCTAGTCGAGTATATCAATAGATATAAAAACAAATGACTATAGAAAAATATATGAAATAGTGATAAAATAGTCACAAGTCACAATATACGTGCGGCACATATAATATATTATTATGGATTTAATTTGTACGAAAATGGTGATATTGAGAGACACGCGTAAAGTGTTCCGTCGCGTGTTCCCGTGCATAATAATAAATTCATCTGTCGGTTATTATTAATTATCATCATTAAACGGTTAATTTGTAATAATAATAAAGATAATGGCACAAAATTATATGAAAATAATATCGAGTTAATGATTACCTGATAATATATACGTTATAGTGCAAAAATCAAAAAATAAATAAAAAAATAAAAACACTGTGAAATGTCGTGTATAATATAATATACGGTGTACGCGGTACATTATAAATTATGGGGAAAAAAAAAAATAAAAATAAAACTCAACGGTATTCGCAACGATAGTGCCTTATCGTTAACAGCGGCGCCCGAGGGAAGCTGCGATGCAGATTTAAATTGCAGCATTAAAAAAATCAATTACGGCAGCATAATATTACGACGATGTTTTCCGATCAGCGTAACACTTTATACCATATTATATTACGGTTAATATAATAATCTTATTATTATTATTATTATTATTTCTTGGTTTCGAGTTCCGATAAGAAATAAATGGAATTTAATATACGAGAGTCTCCGCAAAAATCAAGGATTCGCATAACGTCGAAATATACGAGTACCTACGAGTATGTATATAAACGAATAATAATAATAATAATAATAATAATGATAATATGATAACATTCACATTTCTCGTCCTTGGTGGGATTGCAGTCTTCACGATTACTGAAGCAATAAGATCGAGACAATTGCACGAGTGCCTATATATACCTAACTACCTATACCTATACCTATACCTGCAGTACAATTGCACTGAATGCGAAAAATACAATAGAAAAACGCGAGTTTATAATATAACTATTTAATAAATCAATATGATATAAAACATTCATTTTCTCATTTTCATATAAACGTCTGTTGTTTAGACGTTACTTTATTCCATTACTATAATATTATTATCGTTCAAACGATTAAATTTCATGTTTAGCCGATACCATTCGTTTTTGTTTGTTTTAAAGACGTAATTGTGTTTCACCATACTGCATTATCGATAGCATAAGTATGGGTAAAGTTAAGAAAAAACTTAACTATATACCTAAACCATTTTTTTATTTTTATTTTTTTTATATAATTTTAGAGTTAATAATTATTTTAAATAGATAAACGATTAATTAAAAAAAAAAAAAATACGATTTAATAGTTAATTACTTATCTAGTATCTAGTTAAAGTTAAAAGGTTAAACGGAAATAATTTAATCAAAAAGTTTACGCTATGCATATTTAAAAAATATATAAATAAATAAAAATTCTATTATTTAAAAATATTTATGTACACTTTTAAAGTAATTTAAAAATAGATCTGTGTCAGTAATACTTTTTATCGTTAATAAAACCGTTATACAAGAAAAATGTGTTCTGGGGTTGTCAGTCAGTCACATATTTATTATTCGAGTACTTGCGGATTTTCTAATAATAAAATTTAAAAACTCAATTTCACAAAAAATACATTTTACTTTTATTTGGTAAGTACGTATTTATCAAATAAAATTAAATGATATTTTTGTGGAATTGAGTTTTTTAATTTATTACCTATAAGAAACCACATTTTTTACACAATATATTGTGAATAAAAATATTTGTGTTCCGCCGTCGTGTTTTTTTTTCGATATCATAACTGATGTTATACCTTCAGTAAAAATCCTCCAAAAAATGGTTTTTACAAAATGAATAACTTTTTTTACATTTTATATTATGTTTGAAGGAACGACGCTAGAATAGATAATTTTACACACAATATTGTGTCAAAACTTGATTTCTTAACTACAACTACAGCTCGAGAACAATGTTTTCTCGCAATATAGTTTTTTACAATAAGATATCGCATGTGTGGCGTCCTATTAAAGGGATAAAACCGAATAAGTAGGAATAAGTTCTCGGGAAGATTTCACAACGCATTCAGATTAGTTTTCAGACTTCTTATCGCATCACTAGATCAATCGGTACATTGTAAATATAATCAGGGGCGTTATTTCAGTTTTTTTTTTTTCAGGCGTGTGAGCTTTTAGGCGGGCCAATTTTAAACATTTCATCTGGCCATTTTTCACATTTTAATGCTAATTTTAATTACTTTTCAAAAAACGTAAATAAGCAAAAAAATAAATAAATAAAAATCGACTTTTTACTTTATCGTGGCGCATTAGAGCACTGACACCCTGCCCCACCAAATGACCCTCCTGAACATAATACATCTAAACTCTGTCGTGTATACATGTTTGCGATATAGAGGGAAAAAGAAAATCGCCGCTCACAATTCCTATAAAACTCACAGCAGTGTGCAGTGATGATTAGAGATGGAAAAAGTGGCTTTCTTCTTTTTCACACCTATATAATGTGTATATCATAGACGACTATCTAAAAATATTTGTACATTTGACAAAACATCTCTAAATGTCACGATAATAATAATTGCATCGTTGTCAAGTGTACAATAATAGGTAGGTATTTGTCATTGCTATATATGCGTACGATATGTCATTCGTCTGCTAGTGCAGATGAGCCCAATCAGAGCACGTTGTTTGGATATGGACATTATCGCCAACGGACAATATTCTAAGGGGACCGTAGAAAAGGATATAAGGATATTATAGAGTAAAGTAAGGATATTATACACAGTAAAGTAAGGATATTATACAGTAAAGTAAGGATACAGGGTTGCCAATCACAAACGAGATTCCGCGGAATTATTCTACGGCCCGGAAATGGGTTATTTCTTCTCTCGTAGGTACATAATATTAATATATTGTACTGATGGTAATAAAGTCGTCTACACTGGTCGTCGTCGTCGTCCCCCCCCCCCTTGGGAACGATAGGATTGTGTGAAATCCGTGTTTTAGAATAAAAAAAAAAAAACATAGGTAGGTAGGTAGATATACACACGTACAATAATTTATCAATGTCATTGTCATTATAGACCGCGGTAAACTCGTCTCGCACAAAGTGAGTGACGGGTGTTTCTGGTTTTGATTAATTTTTTTCCATTCAGCACCTAGTTTAACGCTCCAGTGCGGCGGGCGGAAAAAAAAAAAAAAACAAAAAACTTTATATATTCGTTCAAACATACGTGCGTATACAACACTATAAACACAAATACACTGTGTACCTATATTTATATATAGATATATAAAGATACATATTATACACGTCTTGTTAAAATATTTTTTATTTATATAAACATATATTTTTTTTTTTCTCCAATTCAGACTGTTGACAACGTCGAAAAGGTCAAGTGTATTATATACACGTATATTTTATACGCATATACTCCGCACGCGGTGACGGGGGCCAAAACACACGCATTTTTTGCGCCCCCGTTTGCCTCGCCCCAGCAAAACAACGAAACAACGAACTCGCCGATTTCGTTCGCCGCGGTCCAGATTATTGCAATAATATCTCCGTGTATCTGCCGTTCATACAATATAGCTCTCTGATTGGTTGAACCACTCGGTAACTTGTGCGATACCATTATGGTTAACCGTGTCTACCGATATATAAACTTGGATACCACAAAGTTGAACAATTCTCAACTTTTGCCCCGTGTGGTTATCGGGTTATGTTATCAGTTATCAAAAAGTCCAATTATTAT
>JAIPRL010013130.1:0-10991 GCA_025469235.1 Pemphigus obesinymphae
ATACTATATCCCAATCTTTTTTATCCAAACCGCAGCATATTTTAGGTAAGGCTAGTGTAGTTATTTTATTTTCTATGCAAAATTGTCTGGTATTTTGTAATGTTTTAAAAATGTTTTCATATAACGGGTTTTCATAATATTTTTCCTTTGTAATAAGATATAATATCCATTTATTAATTTTTAAATGAGCCACTTTCGTCAATCATTTTTTCTGACGTATTAAACTGTCTACGTTTTTAAATTTATCTTTGAATTGTAATGCGATTCTGCTATAGACATAGACAAACAGCGGCTTATGAAATTCCCGATCGCCGTATTATTTTTTGTAAAAAAAAAAATATCACCTACTATTTCCTTATGGTCCGAATAAAATTTTATTTGTGTATTATTTGCTAATAAAAATGTTTGGAATTCTAATAATGAGTCATTTAATTGTTTAATTTCGCTGGTTCCTAAACTGTCTAACTTTTGTTTATTTGATTTTTAATTTTATTGTCGTACAATTACTTTGTGAAACGAAAACATTCTTCTTTCACTATCTAATGTGTTTTAGTATTTTGAATAATTTTAATTCCTTCTACCTCGTCAAGACTATATCGACTATATATCATTGGTTTTTAATACCTCTCTGAAATACCTATGTAACCAGTCTAGGTCTTAAATCCTTATTAACCTTACCCAAAATATTTAATTCTTTTTAATAAGCACAAGTTAATAAGCTGATTCTTTCTGATTTATTCTTTCTTTAAAGAAAAAATATCAGTAATTTTATTAATTGAATTAGAAATTTCAGAGAGTCAAATTTTGATCGCTCATATTCTATTTTATATTTAAAGAAAATTATGTGAATTGTTCGAAAAAATCAAATATAATTAAATCTGAAGAGAGAGAGAAAAAAAATAAAAATAAGAGAAAAAAAATATTTCCCTATAAAAAACTAGCTTTGGTAAAAAAAATCTTTACCTAGAAATAGTGGTGAAAATGTAAACGTGTAAAAATTGATTACACCTAAACCAAAAAAAAATGTTTCTTTCCTAAATGGAAAAAAGGTTTTGGTCGAACCAAAGATGTCTCACTTACGTGAAAAATATGTATCTAACTTAAGTACATTGAAAATCGTATTAATCAGATACGAAAAAAAAATGTAAGTTTTTTTTATATAGAAAATATACAATAAAAAATTACTCAAAAAAACGAATTTCACACATGACAAAAAAATATATATATGTACCTATCTATGATAGGTATTCAAAATCGTATTTATAAAACACGAAAATGTAGGTTTATTCGTCATAGAAAACATACAAAAAAAAAAACTGGAAAAACGTATTTCACACACGTCAAAAAAAATATTTACCTATCTAAGGTACTTAAAGTTGTATTTATAAAACACGGGAATGTAGTTTTTTTTTAAATTATATATACACCGCTATTATAAAGCTTTTGGTCACAGCACTATTACAGTAGGATATTTGAGATTTAAAATCTCTTATTGGTATATAAGAGAAAGAAAAATCGGAAATGGGGTGTCGTTCGTCTTTTGCTTTGCTAAGACGGGGAGCCCTTAGGGGGCCTATTCACCATTCCAGGCTAGGTGCCTTTGCTGGTTTAGGGATTATGCTTTGAGATTGTTTATCGCTGTAGGGGGTTTAGGTTTGATGGGTCCAGGAAAAAGGCCTTGGTTTGTCAAGGATGGGGTCGGGGTTGAGTGATCTACCGAGGTTTCTTATGTTGAGATTGTCGGAAATGGAGTTTCGGTGGAACATTGCAATGGATTGATTTTGGATATTATTTTTAATTGATTTTACGCCGAACTGTTTGAGGAGGATTGTGTCGCGGAGGTATTTAGGCATATTAGATACTATTCTGAGGCCAATCGTCTGGATTGACTCCAAACGACGCCATTGGGCGGAACTGATGAACGGTGCCCAGGCGGCGCCCGCGTAGGTGTTATGTACATTTGGAGGAGCCTGATACGAGTGGTCAGGAACAGTGGACTTTTATAGTTAAGTATGGGGTATAGCATGCCTCGGACTCTGGTGGCTTTTTTCACTATTTTTTCTACGTGTGACTGGAAGTTTAGTTTGCGTCCAATGGTAACGCCTAGGTAGTTAACATTAGGGGACCACGTGATCTGTGATCCGAGGAATGTTATTGGTGGAATATTAGTCGAGAGTGTACTGCCGAACAATACCGCGATGGTTTTAGCCGGGTTCGCTTTGAGTTTCCACATGTCGAACCAGCTCGAAGCCAGGTTAACTTGCCTTTGGAGTTGAATTTGGGCTCTAATTGCGTTTTTATTTGACGTGAAGAACATAGTATCGTCCGCGAATAGCGCTATGGATGCTTTTTCGTGTACCGGCATGTCGTTGGTGAATATGTTGAAGAGTGTGGGAGAGAGACAAGAGCCTTGCGGTACCCCGGCTAATATCCCACGGGTCGACGAAAACTTGTCTTCTACCTTTACTGTGATTAGTCGATTTGAGAGAAACGATTGAATGATTTTGATTAGTGAAGTAGGGATGTTTAGGGTGGACATTTTATATAGAAGTGCGTCGTGCCAAACTGAATCGAAAGCCTTGACGATATCTACGAAGATCGCTGCGGTTTGAACTTTATGACTGATGTTTATACTTATGGTATCTATTATTTTAGTTAATTGGAGCGTTGTCGAATGTCCTTGGCGAAAGGCGAATTGTTCTGCTCTGATTTTCCCGTGGGAATTTTTGCAGGATTATACGTTCTTACACCTTCGAGAGGGAGGAAAGGAGGGCGATGGACCTATAGTTCCCTGGTTGGCCGTGATCTTTACCCGGTTTTGGGATTGGAATTATTGTGGCTGTTTTCCAAGCAGAGGGGAAGTACCAAGACCTAAGGCAGCCATTTAGAATATTGGTTAGTGTTAGGATCATCTTTTTGGGTAGGAATTTGAGCGCAGCATTTGTTATCCCGTCTAGGCCTGGGGCTTTTTTGTTGGCCAGTTTACTAATGATTTTCTGGACGGCACCTGGGGAGATGTACATTTGGGAGTGGTTTATGTTATTTGTGTTTAACGAATGGATGAACTCTGTAACTTCTGGGATGTCAGGGCCTAGGTTTAAAGAGCATTGCTGTTCGAGGGAGTCGGCAAGGATTTCAGATTTGTCCTCGGCACTGTATACCAGACCGTTGGGCGAAGATAGTGGGTGGGTGGCTGGTTTTTTTTTCAGAAGACATTTATTAAGTTTGTAGATGCCGTTGTCCCGTGCATCGAGGGAGTCTACGAACTCGTCCCATTGGTCCTGTTTGTGCGTTTGGAGCATGAGCCGGATCATCTTCGAATTTAGTGAAGTTTTCGTACGTGGGTCTCGGGTGGCTTGCCATTCGCGGCAGAGGCGATTTTTGTTGTTAATTTCGTCACGGATTTCAGGTGGTAAGTTATTTTTATCGCTCTTCCGATTGGGAGGAAAATAGCTTTTACTGATATTTAATTGAATGGCAGAAGAAAATTTATTGATAGCTAAGTCCATGTTCTGTGGTGTAGATGTGTTTGGTATGAGGGAGTCTGAGTGGTCGTGGAAACTGTTGGAAAATTTTTTCCAGTTAACAAATTTGCTGGTGGTTGGCGGAGATGAAGATATTGGGGAGCTGGAGATTTCGTAAAGTACAGGGTTATGATCGGATGGTAGATCGTTAATGTTAGTTACTCGGACGTTTTGGGTTAGCTTGACCAATGCTATGTCGAGAATGTCCGGCCTGAACTTTGATGAAGAAGGGAAATAAGTTGGTGAGTCAGGACCTATGAAATTTGCGTATGTGGCCCGCCGCAGTTGCAGCATGTAGGGTTTTGTTCCCTAGTTTTCTGGCAATCGCTAGCTTTATGTTCGCCAGCACATTTGACGCAGCGTGGGGGGTGGCTACAGTTGAAGGAGCTGTGTCCGAAACGCTGATACGAGAAGCATTGGGGGACGCCGGTTGCTTTGAATGCTTCGACCTTGATTTTTAGGAAGAAGAGTTCAGAAAGATCGTAGATCTCTTTGGAATTGGGATCGTTACTGAGAATAACTAAGCATATGGGCATCGGTTTGTCCTGTGAACCGAAGCGTTTGACGAGTTTGACGTTGAAGTTCAGGAGTTGCAGTTCAGTTTTAAGTTCGTCTAAGCTAATGAAGGTTGGTACTCCTCTCAAGATTACCTTTAGGGTGCGGTCTTCCGGAACTTTGGAAGCAGTTAAATCTATTTTGTTTGAAATTAATGTGGATTGAATATTGCGGAATGCAGTGGGGTCACGAAGTTTTATCATTATTAGACCGTCGGAAGTAGCTTGGGCAGTAAGGTCGTCTCGGGATATAATTGTGGACTGGAATAGGATTGGAGCAGCTAGGCGCCAGTCGACGGATTTTATGAAAATTAGCGGAGTTTTTAATGTTGGGATGGGGTTCGGAGTAGTTTTTATAGAGTCGGATTTGTTGCTGTTAAAGTTGCGTGGAGTCGGAGTAGCTTTGGTTGAGTCGGATTTGTTGAGGTTAGTTTTACGTGAAATTGAGTTGGGGCGAGGTTCATCAATGCTGGACGATGAAGAAGATAGATCATTTGACATATTGTCGTCGAAGTCCGAATCCAGTGGGGGGTGTTGGAGATTTAGGTTCAGGATGTTGGGGACCTGGTCTTCTTGGTGGGAGGTTGGGCATGGGAGCCGGTCTCTTTTTGCCATTATTGGTTAGAGGGGACCTTTCGCGGTCGAGAGGCCGCTTAGAGTTTTTACCCATGAGGAATTTTCGTCGTACACTGGCGGGCGTAACGACGTAGAACAGTTAGAGGATGTTGCTGGTCGGTGACACTGTACAGAGGTTTATTTAGTCAGGCAGGGCGATATTAGAAACTATAGGGTTCTAATAGGGTGGTCTTTTGAATGTGTCGCCGTGGGGTAGTGCAGGTGGTTTTCCTACGAGGAGTGTAAGAAGTCGCGGCTGCTCTGCGGCGCGTGAGAGATGTTTAGAGATTCGTGGGAGGTCGCGAGCTAGACTGCGCCTTGCACGAAGGTGATTGGTCGCGTTGGCAATCGCGAGGTGTCTCTACGGCTGCGTGCGGGGTGGTATGCCTACGCGGTCGCGTTTAAGCTGCGAGCTGTGGTTTACGCGCGATACGTCGGTTAGGTTGTGAGCGTTGTTGGAACGTTGAGCGAGTCCGACCGAGTGGCACTCGCAACGACGGGCGCGGTATACTCACAAACGGCCAGGGGCCGGCTGTATAAACGTTGACACTGGAGTTGACGATGCTGGGCAGCGACGCAATCCTGGAGACGAACGCAGTCGTGTTGGTAGCCGCGCTAGACTCTACGACTACGCGCGATACGTTGGATGTAGGCAGCTGGGCTCGATGACCACAGCGTACGTGACTCTATGATGAAAATCGCTATAGCAACGCACGTGTGGACGGAACTGCAGCTGAAGACGGAATGTGTGTGTCGTTCGTCATAAAATCTGCCAGTATTTACCAATTTGTTGTGTAGTATGGCCTGTACGGTTGTGTCGATTTCGGTGTTTCCATTTTTATATGTGTCTGTACTTGATCTCTTTAGTTTACTGTTTTGATAATGTCGTAAAACGTAGTCGATGCCTTTGTCGGCCCTTATATTGTCTAATCGTTGCTTCTCGACCTTTATTGTACCTATTATCCGTTCTTCAATATCGGTCGTTTAGGTTAGTTTTAGTAATCACCCGCTCTGTTGTTTTTTACGATGATATTCTTCGGTTTCTCTTTGCCAGCCGCTTAATTTCGTCGATAGATTGCACCACGGTATACCGCGTATCGATCTTGTACATCGATCGTATTTTATCGTGTTCTGTGTTTAGCAGTTCTCCGGATTCGTCTGAACGAACCGCAACTATTTTCTATTGTTTTATTCAAACGTGTTGTTGTCTGTCTCGGGCCTTTAAATTATGTCAATGGATAAAAAGCCGAAAATATTTATTGATGAACTCAACTATTACGATTCCATATTGGGTCAATCAATACACGGAATTTTACAGAGCGGTGCAACTCTTCCAATTTCTGTCACTTCAAGTGAATAGTCCTTCTCTTGTATTTACAGATTAAAATGTATCTGCGCAACAAAACTGGTGAGGAGCGATTGAATCGATTAATGCTATTAAACATTATAGAGACATGGAGGTGACTTATAGAGAGGTCATTGATATAATGGCCAAAGTACCAAGACGCAAGGATATTATAATAGGAGTATTAAAGGATATAATATAATTATTAATTAACACACACACACACACATATGTATATATAAGTATATATAGTAATAAAGTATGATATTTATGAACATTTATCAACCCCCCCTCCCCGAAATTTTTTCCTGCGGTCGTCCCGGGTGTATAAATATATATATATATATAATGTTGGGTAGTAACTTAATTCAAGTTACAATGTTACTGTAAAGAATTTACTTTTTGAGTAACGTGGTAGTCATTTCATTACTTATTTTTCCAAGTAACGCAAATGTAATCCATTTACTATTTAAGAATAATTTGCATGATAAGTAACATGTTATTTGTACCGATCAAATTGAGTAACGTCACAGTTGTTGTGTGAGCGCTTACATGTGTTGACGTGTTAGTCAAACTGCCAAACTAAACTTAAGGTGACGTATCACCTAGATTCCCGTTAACTAAATCCTGAAGAAAAAAAAAAGAAGACCTAGTTATCGAGGGATTAAAATTTAAAATGACAAAGAAACTAGGTAACACCCATACACCCATCGAGATTTAAATGTATCTAAATGATAATAGAAGACTAATTGTTGTGGCCTGGTATTTATTTTTCATCGTTATCTTATTAATATAATATTAAACTCAAGGCTGGGCAAGTTAACGGTATTTTTTAATTCTTTAAGTTAAGTTAATTGGAAATATATAAGCTAAATTAAGTAAAAAGTTACTCGTATATTTTTATTAACTTTGAACAAAAAAAAGTAACTTAACTTAGTTAAAAGTTGAAATTTCCTAATTAGGAAAAAAGGTGGATATACCTATATATCGTAAAAAGATAAAAAAGGATGGTTATTCTTTACACTCAAAAAAACTACTGGGGACTTCTTCTGCTGAAAAAGTGTATACATGTAAAAATAAAATAATACAATAACTCCTAACTACCAAGATACCTACATTATTGTTTGATTCACACTAATGTTGTATAAAATAAGCTGTACCTATCACTTCAATATATTTTCTATACTGGATAGACATAAATACTAGCCTCCATTTAGTTAAAAAGACCAGACTCAATCCAATATTCGTGAACGACCAACGTCGTGGCATGTGCGTGAGTGGTGCATCGATTCTTATGGTTTCTTATCGATCGTACATGCTATTGTAGGTGTCTACAAAATTGCGTATAGATACCAAAAAGGAAAATCCTCATTCAAAAATTTGCATTGTTCTTCGTGCAAAATTTAACTTAATTTAAATGCTTTTGTATAATGTTAACTAGAAGTTAACACGTTAATTTTAGTAAAAATATAACTTATTAAGTTAAAAGTTAATCTGAAAAAAAAGTAACATATTAAGTAACTTAATTAAAATTAACTTAACTTTTTAAATTAATTTTAACTTTTAACTCGTTAATGACCAACATTGATTATAATCAGATAAAATCACAGATTATATACTCGCCGAGCGATAAGGTGGTTCGAATCGATCAAAAAGACAATTTTCTGTCCAAAAAGTAATTTGAAATACGGCTGTACTTTCATTATTTTTACTTTTGCATGCGCGTGCGAGAACGTTGTATGTGGTGTTTTAGAATTCAATTTTTACCACCGCCCTTCACGGGACGGATATTTATGGTTTACTAACCTCATCGATACATATACACACGCACACGCACACACACACCCACACACACAAAGACACACAAACATATATATATATATATAATTATTATATTATATAGGTAGTATATAATATTTATGTTATATTATGCTATTATACTATAATATTATTTTCGGTGATCCAAATGTCCAAGCACAAACTCCTGTGTCTGAAATATTTTTGTGTTCCAAATAATGACTTCAATTATATAAGTTTTATTTGGTTTTGAGTTTCCATTACAAAAAAAATAACAGTTTAACTGGTTGGCGTAAAGGGAAGAAGAAAAGAAATTTTCTTAGTAAGGCACCTCAGCGAAAAGGAAATATGACGTGGTATATGAAGGTACTCAATTAGCTGAAATAAATTTAGTGCTCAAGGACGATCGACCAGTAGTGTACGAATAAAACAAATAAATTTTCATACCAAGAACGGGAACAAGTACGGGACATTATTGACGAACTGAAAGAAGTGAACATAGTCTAGGATAGCAAATCGACGTACGTCAGCCCCATACTATTGTTGGAGATTAACCTTCCCGGTACTACTCACCGGGAATTATTGCATCTCGGGGTGGATAAAGCGTTGTTGAAAATAAAAGAAAATTTTTATTTAACCAAAATAAGGGATATTGGGACAAAATATTTTAACAGGTTCGTAAAATTGCATGTTTTGTATTGGCTTCCCTTAGATAAAGTCAATGAGCTGTTCCACATAATACATTTTGCTTATATAGGTCTTTTCGCATTGACAGAGCGAGATAATAATTATACACTTAATATATTAAACGGATTTAGTATGTATGTCATACTACGAGCGGTAAAAGATGTAACAGATACAGAAACAGGCTACTTAATGCGTGAGATTATATGTACATACTGTAGGTCCAAACGAATCGTTACAGACCAGAGTATCGCTTTTAGGCCAGCACTATTAGAAAAATTCTGCCATAAATTAAATATAATCTATATAAAATTTGCGACTAAGAGTCCCTGTACAATGGTCAGGTCGAAATAATAAATTTGATATATAATATATTATAGGTAAGTAATATTTATATTGTTAATTTTGACTAAATAATGTATGCTGTATAACAAATATACACATTTCCACCAATTGTATGTTATACTAAATCTTGATTAACTTATTACACTTGGCTTTGTATTCATTATAAATTTGATTATGAGAAAATTTTAATGTTTTTTATTATTCCATAATTATGGAACTAAGAAATATATAATTTAACATTATATCAGCGAATAAATGTATTTTTTTAAATATCCCATTTAGGAATTTCAAATTATCTATCAGATGACTTAAAATAAAAGTATTCTATATGTATTTGTCAAAGTTTTAATATTAATTGATACATCAGAGTAAAAGATAGGTTCACAATAATTACCAATATTTTAATTATATAATATAGGATATAAATACTGAATTATTATTGACTAAATTATGTAAGAGTTCATATATTATACCAATAATTATTTATAGAATCATAAATACAAGTATGCATGTGTAATTTATTAATTATTGATTCATTGTACATATATCTTACCATTATATCCTTGAAAGGGATAGCCTATAAATAAATGAATTATATTTAGATTAACTAAATTATTTCGTTTTATTTTTATTTCATTTATATTACGAGACGAGCACAATAAAATAGGTGAAATACATTAAATAAGATTTCTCAAAATAGGAATAAAGTAGTCCCTATGTTTTTGTCAGATTTGTAATATTAATTAATATATCAGAGTTAAAGATAAGTTCATAAGTTCTCGAAAACTAATTCGAATATTATTCAGATAGATCAGGTAGATCAATGACATCTATGAGTATGTTGTCAACAAAATATCAAAATTACACTATCATTTCCTGATCAGTAACGTCAAATTTAAATGTATAAAGTATGTTAGCTATAATTTGTGTTACAAGTATTAATGGTTATTAGGTATTTATAACTACATAAAAAAATATATCTAATATTATTATTTAACACAAATATTCACTTTTTATTTTATCTTACCATTATTACTTCCTGAAGAAGGACCTTCTTTAAATTAATTAAAATAATATAATATTATATAATATTGCATATTGCCAAGTGTGTATGCATTCATATGTACATATATTACATATTACTTGGTTAGAATATTTTGTTATCACATAATAGTGTAACAAGTTATAAATATATAATTAGGTCTATAAAAATATGTCGATGGGCAATGATGTAAAATTTGATTAAGAAAATTTATATTTGGACATGGATATCAACTTTTCTTTTTAATTATAATCAGTTAAAAATGTAAGGCTGAATCGTTTATGTATGGAGAACTTGGTAGATTTAGTATTATATTTAGCCAAACAGGAGTTAGCATTTCGTGGGGATAACAAAAGTAGTAATTCATTAAATAAAGGTAATTATAAGGAGTTATTTGATATACATTTTAGTAGATGTTCTTTAGAAATTAAAAGTCATTATAACACTATCCAAAATAAGTTATCTGGTTCATTAAAAATTGTACAAAATGATTTGATTTATAGTATTTCTGCATATTTGTTTAATCATATTAAACAAGAAGTTAAAGATTGTATCTTCTATTCAGTTCAAATTGATGACACTACTGATATTATATAAAAAACACACTGTTCTATTATTTTAAGATATGTTACTAATAAATCTGAATTAGTAGAAAGATTTTTTGGTTTTCACAATGCTAGTGAAGATCGGACGGCCGAAGGATTATTTAATTTAATTAGTTCTATTTTACATGAATTTAATATAGAACAAAAGTTGGTTGGTCAATGTTACGATGGTGCTAGCGTAATGGCCGGTAATAAACTGGCTTACAGGCCAGAATAAAAGTTATTGCACCTAATGCGTTATCTACTCATTGCTTAGCACATAGGTTGAATTTAGTTTCATAATTCAACATCCCGTACCAATATAGTTGATATTATTTTTTGGTTGATTGGGAAACACATTCCCTAGTTTGTTTAAACTAGGTGGTCATCACGCTCAAAATTTTACATTTATTGGTTAATGAGTGGTCCAAAATTAAAACTGTTTTTGTAACTGTCATTAATGATCCTAAATCATCTGATGAATCTATTTGTGGAGCAACA
>JAIPRL010013131.1:0-10990 GCA_025469235.1 Pemphigus obesinymphae
GTTCTATTGCAGACAATGCATTGTAAAACACAAGAACCTGTCATACATATATGTGCCACCTACACCACCCAGCAATTCCATTAACTCAACGAATATTGTTTTGAACTTTACCTATCGTAAGTTTGTTATTATTAATAATTTGTTTTTCATACTGTAATTATATTATAATATAATATGTTACCTACTTGTATATATTTCACATATTTAGATTGAATAAAAAAATTTATTTATTGAATATATTAAACTAATAAACTAGTTTATAGAATAAAATAAGTTTAATTATTAAAAATACTGGCCATTTAATTGCTCTATGTAAACCACTGAGGTGAAATGGTTGCTAGATTTGCTTGAGTCACAGGCAAATTTTCATGTTGCAAACTATATAGGACTATATTATATGCTTTAATATATTATTGGTTTACATCATTTTTACTTATCAATTGTGTAATAAATTAAGAATTATGACTTTAAAATAATTAATTTGAACTAATAATTTTATAATTAGATATATGTTTTATTAATATATTATATAGATACATATTATAACATAATGCACACTGTGTTAGTTGATCCCTTTATAGGAATTACTTTTTTTTTAAGGCCATCGTGTAGTTCTCAGTTTTTGTTTCCTCTCTTAAGAAATGCTGTCTAATGCCCAACTGCATTTCTTAAATGTTATTTTCCCATTTTTATGCTGAAGACACCTCGTAATTCATAAATCATCGTCTTGTATCTTATTGTTGGTGGGATGTCACACAATTTTACCAAGACGAGTTTTGCAGCCTATGCACTTCTTAATACTGATACTGCATCCTCTCCTAAAATAAAATTATTAACAACATATTATTAATAATAAAATATATTGTATGAGTTTCTTTGGTTTAGTCATACCTTCCCAATAAAATATGTAAAAAAATAAATGACCTTATGAAATATTTGTGGTAATAGATTTCATTCTAGTGCAACCATTTCTACATTTTATTTCGTTTGGCATCATCCTTGTATTCACAAATTCTTGTATATCTCCCACATTGTGAAATCTATTGGTTTGGCAAGTCCAATACTATAAATTATTTTTTTTTAAATTTTTTTATATTTAAATTCTGTGCAATTCACAAATTAAAAAGCTTTTGGAATGTCAACTAATAATATATTGATAACATGTCCAATAGCATGTACACACCTAATCAATATTTCACCATATTCTAAGGGTTGGAGATTTGGTTTAAATATTTTAAAATAAATTCAGCCCTATTCAAATATGTAGATGTAGTTATGCCATTGACAATATTATTGTGATTATAAAATTGTAATAATCTGCAGATTTATGGTCAATATTCCTGTCATAATATGCAACCTAAAAATAAAATAATTGTATTTAAATACTTTTAAATTTAGGGGACGTTAATAAATACCTACTAAATAGTTACAAAAAATTTAACTAATCACACAGAGTTATACTGAGAAGCAGTGGCACATTTTCAACTTTTATCTGGGTTGAGTCCAAAATAATATTTTACATCGCTTGGAAATTTTTGTATCATTTAGCATGAATAAAAACAAGTACTTTTACATTACAGTAAAACATATTTTGGTTAAATTGGTGTAAAATACCTCTGGCCCACCTCGTAAATATCTCACTCCTGAGATATAATCTACCTGAACATATACCTATACAAAACATATTATATAGAAATATACCTATGATATATATGAAATCTGAAATTGTAGATCTACAAAATTATATATTGATTTTTTGTATATAGTCTGAAATATTTACAAAATGTATACATTGCATAGATGTAAATGTACGATTTCAATTGTAGAACATATTAAACAAATACAATTTTTACAACAAATAATATGTATAGGTACAAAGTTATAAACAATACATTTTCATTAAGTTTGTATTATGATTTATAAATGATTCGCTTCCTATGTATACTTAAATATACCAATACATCTTATACTTAATATCATTGATAAATAATTTTTCATTTTTTTAAGAGTTATAAATTTTCAATTTTAGATAATTATTGACTTTGTAATAAAACCAGAGTAGAAAAATCAAATTTTAAAATATTTGACCATTATTATTATATATTAACAAAGAAGTTTATATGTCAAAAGCACAAGTATTACTTAAAATAAGCCGTCTATTCATTTCTTTAGATCTACAACTTTTCAGTTCCTCATAATGTAATCCTTTTTTCAAAATCGGCAATGAATTAAAAATTTAGAAGTCGAAGATGAGGATTAGACATTAGGTATGATAAATATGATCATTTTTGTTTTCCACTCCAACTCTTTCAGAATTCTGTCTCTTCTCTTAAATTTATATTATAATTTCACTTTATAAGTACATATTTTGGTCATCATATTATGGCTTATGAGTAGAATATGAAGTATTTTTTGCATTTCTTTTCAGATAGTGGCACACCTAAAAATAATTTAAAATCTAAAATAGGTATTTTATTTTAAAAAATACTACATTTTAAACATAATATTATATTTACCAGAAGTACATAGAGGACAGTTAGAACTGCTTTGATTCCTAGAAATATAGATTGTCTGTAACAAATTGCAATTATTGCTATCTTTATTTCTATTTAATATTTCTTCGACGGTATTATCATTTTTATGAATATCACCTCCAATACTTTCAGATAATTGTTAATTATCTATGATAATATGAATGATTGATGCTTCACTAAGAGACTAGTTATTTGATCTAAAAACGGTTTGATATCTATTGTTAATGAGATTTTTTTAAACATTAATGTTTTAGGTTTTTTAAAACTGTTTTCAACAGTACCTGAACTCACAGTTTCGCTCCCACATTTTGCTCCTATCGATTTCATTCTTCAGCTGAAAATATGAAAACAAATGTTTTTACCATAACTTCGGTTCCATAACTTCCATCACTAAAACATTTACAATAAATTAAAATACAATATACATAATACCAAAAAATAAAATAATAACAATCAAGATCTAAACATAAGGGAAGCAATAGAAATGTCAAAGAATAAAAATAACTTGTTAAATTGGGATCTAAAACCGCTACAAAATAACTTATTAAAATTGTTATCAAAATAATTAATAAAAACATTGTACAATTCGGTATTACCTATCGATCGATAACCGAATGGCGATCCCATATTACTAAATGGGCGGTGCACATCCATGGATGACGGCATCTGTTCTATAAAAAGGAATATGTCCGCGCCAAACGACTCAGGGGTTTTTTAACACTGAAGATGAAAAGATTGTTTTCCAAATACGTATTTGTTATATAAAGAATAATAATTTTGTAGAAATTGGGTTTTTATTTACATCTATAAATAATTCTACAAGTAATTCAATAACAAAATATGAATATTATAGCAATAATATTATGCCGTAATATTTAACCATAAGACTGAACCAAACAAACAGGAAATAATGCAAAACATAAATAATAACAAATGCAAACACAGTTGCTAAAATTTTAATATATTTCATTACAGGATATGAAATACCTAGTTATTTGATCTCAGACAGACTTCACTTCAGGAACAACATTTTAGGTGAAACATGTCAAAATTTTGGTATAAAACAAATACTTTCTTCAAGTTATGCACCACAATCACAAAGCTTAACTGAGAGAATAAATGGGGTCATATGCCAAGCCATACGAAAATACAAAAAAGATAATAACCAATCCTGATGGTATATATGATGGAATAAAAACAAGTACTTTTACATTACAGTTAACATATTTTGGTTAAATTGAGATAAAATATCTCTGGCCCCCCTAGTAAATACCTCACTCCTGAGACATAATCTACCTGAACATATACCTATACAAAACATATTATATACAAATATACCTATGATATATATGAAATCTGAAATTGTAGATTTACAAAATTATATATTGATTTTTGTATATAGTCTGAAATATTTAGTAAATGTAAACATTGCATAGATATAAAATATAAATGTACAAAGCATTATAGAACATATTAAGCAAATAAAATTTTTACAACAAATAATATGTATAGATACAAAGTTATAAATAATACATTTTCATAAATTTTTTATTATGATATATGAATGATTCCCTACCTATGTATACTTACATCTTACTCTTCACATAAATTTATATTATAATTGCACTTTATAAGTATACATTTTGGTCATCGTATTCTGGAACATGAGTAGAATATGAAGAAATTTATGCATCCCTTTTCAGATTGTGGCACACCTAAAAATAATTTAAAATCTAAAATAGGTATTTTATTTTAAAGAATATTATATTTTAAACATAATATTATATTTACCAGAAGTACATAGAGGGCAGTTAGTACTCCTTTGATTCCTAGATATATTGATTGTCGGTATCAAATTTCAATTATTGCTATCTTTATTTCTATTTAATATTTCGACTTCGACGGTATTATCATTTTTGTCAATATCACCACCCATACTTTCAGATAACTGTTGTCATCTCTGATAAAATGTATGATTGATGCTTCACTAAGAGACAAGTTATGTTGATCTAAAAACTGTTTGATGTCTATTGGTAATGAGGTTTGATTAAACATTAATATTTTAAGTTTTTTAAAACTGTTTTTGACAGTAGCTGAACTCACAGTTTCGCTCCCACATCCAAATACTGGTAACATTACTGCCGATCACAATAGAAACAACTTCATACTTTTTATTATATGTGGAACTAATGTTGGTAAAAAAAAAAATGGATTAACTCCTGATCCTTCTTGCACCAGTTCTTTACTCGTGTTGTACACATTTTCTGCCCATTGTTGATGTTCATTACAATAATTAATAATTGAGACCTTTATATTCCTCCTGGATATTTAAATTGTCATCTTCAAGGTTATTTAGGAGTTCATAAATTCCTTGAAAATTATAAATAAAAATATTTTAATTATTTATAATTGTACATATATAAGTTAAAACAAGTAATTAATTTCAATTAAGTGTCTAAATTAGGTTAAAAATATTAGTTTCATTTTGTTTATTAACATTCATATGGTTATAACTAATATATATTTTTTAAACGGGTCAGTAGGGAGTAGAAGAATTTCGCTCATTTGATAGTATATTAAGTAGGTGAATTGAATCTAAAGCAATAGTATATAATATCTTGGGATAAAACTCGCAATAGTTCGGTGTAATATTATTTTCTGATTTATAAAATTTATTTTATAATATTTTCGGTAGGTAGTTTTCTTTTGCACTTAAGAAAACCATTTTTAAAATCAAAACTTGATCTTTTCAACACCAACAATAGAAAATTCCTTATCACATAGATTTATACCTCAAAAGTCATACTCGACTATTTCTACCCAATAAACTTATAAAATATATATGCATAAAAAAAATTAAAATTAAAATTTCTACTAAGTACCAACTAAAACAAATTTCCTATCATAAACCTACATAAAAATATTAATTTTCATCAATATATAGTAGTTTTATAGGTAGTTTATTTAATTTATTTTAATTATCTAGTTAACTATAAATTTAATGAAATTCAAATTTCTATGAAATATACGTTACTCCACATTTTATCCACACTGCATGCTAACTTGACTAAACAAATTGACTTTTAAAAAATATTTTATTAAAAAATATTTTTTTATACTTCTATGTTCTACCTAAGTACCTTAAGTTTCCTAAAGGCAATTTTAAAACGATTCCTTTGAAATGTGATTGGCAAACTGAGCAACGTCCAACTACTGATAAATAAGTAGAACTACTAAATAGCACTTTCGCACTTCTAAAAGCAATGCAGCATTGCAGTTTTGTATGCAACTAAAAGTGTTCTGCCAATATTGGTGTCCATGAATCTTTTGTTAAAGTATAATATGCTCGAGATTTTTTGTTGGTTGATTTTTGTCATAACATTTATAATATACTTTTTCGGGCTTAATTTGTTTTCATTCATCAGCTGAAAATATGAAAACAAATCTTTTTTCTATAACTTCGGTTCCAGATCTTACATCACTGAAAATGTCTATAAAGAAAAGATGTAAAAATAGACTTTTATTAAACATTCAGTTATTTCTGAGGTAAAAAGAAAAAGTATAATAATTGTAATTCGACAAACCAGATTCACTATCATCAATTGGGATTGTATTGGCGTGACATCTGTTTTCGATGTTATGAAAACACTTTTTTTTAATATTCCGTGACGGTCTTATTGGACAAATGAGTGGAGTGCATTTCTAGATATTTGTCCATTAAGAAAACAACTTATCTCAGTCCAAACACAATTTGTAGCAGGAACAACTAAAAAAAATATTGAAGGTGAAAAACATTTAAAATAAATTAAAATACGGTATATATAATACTAATAAATTGGGATCTAAAACCAATAAAAATAATTTATTAAAATTATTATCAAAATAATTAATTAAAACATTGTACATTTCGGTATAACCTATCAATCGATAACCGAATGGTGATCCCATATTACTATATGGGTGGTGCTCATCCATGGATGACGTCATCTGTTCTATAAAAGTGAATAAATACGCACCGAACTATTGAAGTATTGAATAAACAACCCACATCCCAAAAACAAAGATTATCTAGGAAATTTAAAATTTGTATCTAAATAAGAACCTATCCAAATATTGTATCTCAAAGGATTTTTTCCCAAACAAAACATAGAAAACGCGATTATTATAGCTAAGGACCTAATTCAAAATGTAATTTCGCTCATCACGACCTACCATTAGTAAGTCATATGGTTATTTCTAAGACAATTAAATCTATAGATTTAACATCACCACAGACTTTATAGGACTATTACTTAATAGGTAGCAACAATAAAAACTATATATTTGTATTCACATGTTAAAGTTCCAAATTCGTCGTAGTAAAATCTACAAAAATATCAGACGCAAACACAGTTGCTAAATTTTTGATAAATTTCATTACATAAATTGAAGTACCTAGTTATTTGACCTAAGACAGACTACAGTTCAGGAAAAACATTTTAGGTGAAACATGTCATAATTTTGGTATAAAACAAATACTTTCTTCAAGTTATGCACCACAATCACAAAGCTTAACTGAGAGAATAAATGGGGTCATATGCCAAGCCATACGAAAATACAAAAAAGAAAATAACTAATCCTGATGGTCTTATTACTTGCCATATGTAATATTTGCATACAACAATACAAACCAAACATCGACAAATTATAGCCCATTTAAAATTTACATAGGAATTAACTTACAATTATAACCAGAAAACCTATCTTACTATATAGAAAATCTATAAAAGAATTAAATGCAGTTAGAAAAAAGATACCAAAATACATTAAAAAAAGAACAAATTTCATAAAAAATGAACTATGATAAACACATCAATTTAACATATTATGAACCGAATCAATTGGTTTTAATAAAATTTTGTTTTCAAGAACAAAACAAAACACAAAAACTTATTCCAACACACAGAGAACCATTTAAAATTATATCTAAAATGAATGACCTAAATTATTTAGTAGAATAATTATCAAATAATTAATTAACCAAAGATGTAATTCATATTAGGCGATTAAAGCTATATTTTGAAAATAATGATACCAATATAAGCAAAGAAGTCCATATACACACTAAACATCACAATAAATGAACACACTACATAAAATATGTATCCAAATTCACCAACTCATTAATTGCCTAGAAATAAACTAAAACAAAATAAAATACAACAGTCAAACAAAAATACTAACTAGAATTATACTACTCAGGTAGGGTTTTACCTATATCTATTTTGTTAAGTAACTTCAATAAATCCCCAGAAATTGCTATAATTTTAAACCACAAATACAATAAGCATAAAAATAATATATTAATATAGGCACTCAAAAATCCCATAAATACATTTTGAAAAAAAGTTGAAGTGAAGAAAAATTGATGTAATAAAACACATTCACTTAACATATTACACATGTTAGATACAGTTTTGATAAAATATATTTAAAAAGATTTAAATGGGGACGAAAAGTAAACATAATTTATATATAAAATATTATAGAAATCTGAATATAGCATCTACTAAAATACCCGAATTAACACTAAAAGCATCTGACTTTGGTCACATATTAATACACAAACAGATGGATAAAATTATATAGCTAAAGGCTCTTTTCTAGGAAGAAAGGTATACCCCAAAAACATTTGATAAAATTAAATACTATACGTTGGATACATATTGATATACACAAAAATAATTATAAATCAACGGAAATAAGTAGTTTGTACTATTAAACATATATGAACATCCAACACCACCCCAACACAAAAAAAAAGAGAATTAATAAATAAATATATAACACAAATATCCAAATTCTGTATATAAAATTACTTTTATCGGAACAAAATATAGAAAGTTCAACTATAGAAAAAAAAATTAATTTAAAATAATATTTCAGCCCAGTATATAGTACATATCCCCAAGAATAAAGGTATACATATCGTTAAATTTAGAAAAACTTTACACAATCAATAAACTTTTTAAATAAACTATATAATTTTTAAAATATATGAAATTAATAAATATTCATTACTACCTAAGATTACCCATAAAATTTAACAAAAATGGTTACTATAGGAACCTACTATCTACATTTGTCTTTGTTATGCCAAATACATGTGTGTATTATACACAAATTATATTATATTATGTAAATTACACATATTCTCTTTGGATTATGGTGATCTGGTGGTTGAAGGATTGGCCGACACAGTTTCCTGTGTCGTTTCCAGGGGGCGCCCGATTGCTTTGCTGTTTCCGTGTATAACGAGTGTTGATCGCAGTCTTCGTGGAGGCTCCTTCAATGCCCCCCCCCCTTAGAAACCGACAAGCCAAGAGGAAACTAAATGTCAGCTGGAAAGGACAAGAGCTTGAGCATTGTGATACTCCAAAATACCTGGGAGTGAAGCTGGATAGAGCACTGACATTCAAATACCACTGCCAAGACACAAAAATGAAAGTACATGCCAGAAACAACATACTACGGAAGCTCACTGGATCTGCTTGGGGAGCCCACCCCCATGTTCTTCGATCGACGGGACTAGCACTATCCTTCTCTGCAGCAGAATATGCCGCTCCAGTCTGGAAGAACTCTGCCCATGCAAAGAAGGTGGATGTAGCAATTAACGAATCCGCTCGCAACATTTCGGGGTGCCTGATGCCAACAGTCATAGAAAACATTTATCCTATCATCGGAATAGCTCCACCTGAAATTCGAAGGCAAGTAGCTGCAGAGGTTGAAAAAAACAAAACAACAAGAAGACTCCCGACACCCAATGTACGCACATCCATTTCAACCAGCCAGGCTCAAATCTCGGAAAAGCTTCCTAAAATTGACAAGTAAACTGGAAACTCAACCTAAAAATCGACGACTTGATCTGTGGAAAGATAAAATGACCAGCCCCCCCACTGGAAATTAAGGAGGAAGGATCCGCCGGCTTTCAGCTACCCTTCCTTACATGGAAAACCCTTAACCGCCTTAGAACGGGAACCACCAGGTGCAAGGCATCGCTTTTGAAGTGGGGTTTCAGCGCAGATGATAAATGTGACTGTGGGATGACGCAAAACTCCGAACACTTATTAATATGTCCCAATCTGAAGATTAAGTGCATGAAAAACTACCTGATTTTGGCAAATGACAATATACGTTGTTGATTACTGGGGAAACAGAATTTAATTTGGTGATTCCGGACACGAGAGAAGAAGAAGAATTACACATATTAATTAAATACATATGTTACTTAAATATGTAAGTACCTAATATTCATATAAAAAAATGTATTATCTTATTATGACAAATTAATATGAAAACAAAATGTATTACATATACCTACTATATATATAAAAGAAAATGTATACACATGTGTCTGTACCTACAGAAATCGTATTGCTAAACAGATTCATATACCTTACTATCAATTAATTTATATAATTTAAAATATATAATAGATACTATACTATAGACATTATTATCAATCACAGAGAATTATACACACCTGGTGTGTTATTTTATTTTATTATTTTAACCAAATGTTGATAAATTTAAAATTGTTATAATAATTAATAACATATTATATGATATGACACACACATTCACAAACACTGCATTCACATGATAACCTAAAACAATTCAAAGAACCGTTGTTCTTTTCCATATTAAAATTTGTCAAACAAAAGGATATCCTGTCCATTCGCAAAAGAACTAACAGAAGGAGTATAATTTTAATAATGGTACCTATTTCTAATAACTTATTACATGTTTTTCATATAGAAAAAGTACAATGTAATAACAGGTACCAAAAGCTAATTAGTTAGTACCTACGTTTGGTTGATCGCTAACCAAATTGATTAGTCAATATAATTACCTATGTGCAAACATGGTGGTAATTTCAATCTGTCAAACTATCAAGATAATAACAAATCACAATTTCGTTGAAAAAATGACAACAAGTAATTTGGTGCAACCGCTTACAATTCGTATTTCTGAAAAAAAAATCATATTATTCTTCCAAAACTTCAATTCCGCAAAGAACAATACTACCTTTATTTTGAATATGAAGATTTTTTAAACAAAAATGTATGCAAAAAAATGCAAATTAAAAATGAAGTATACTTTTAGTAAGACAGAGAATAACATCAAATTAACTTTTTTCAAAACATGTATGATAAGAGATAAGACTATTATCAAGTAAACATAGCTACGAACGGAAAAAAATCATGACACTTCACGTCGAGTAAACGTAGGTGCAATGTTTTTCTGTTTGGCGACAAATTTGAAATTATTCGTAGTGCATACGGTTTTCCAAACAACATTCAAAATAAACTCTCAAAACCAAAATTAAAAATAAACAAGAAGAATCAATTTATTCAACATCAATTCAATCAATAATTAGATCCAAATCAATAAGTAGTATTGGCACAAGTACTTAC
>JAIPRL010013132.1:0-10989 GCA_025469235.1 Pemphigus obesinymphae
TTATACTGGTACTCATTGGTGTTCTGCAATAGTGTATGCACAACTATGGAACTTTACTTTATAGAGGGGGAGGGGGTATTTAACATTTTTTTTGCCCCCCCTGATTTTTTCCTCAATTACGCCACTGTTATTATATATAAAGATACTTGAGTTTTTTGTAAACGATGAACAGTGGGGTTTCCAACGTCGAACGATTAGGTATAAATAATTCATCATTATAATCATATTTATGGCGAAACTTGCACAATTGAATTAGCATAAGAAAAGAACAAAATATTATAAGCGCGGGCTATTATCATCGATATTGTGTGGTTCGACTTTGATAAACGCTAACCGTTCGGCCTTCGCATGGGAAACTAAGAATTGTTCTAATTCCTAGTCTTAGTTTTTCCTAACTCCTCCTGCCTTTTTAATATTGCATCGATATTTTTTTTTTTTTTTTTTTTTTATTGTTAATCTCTTCGGATTTCTGGTACAATATTTACAGTGTTATTACATACAAACTGTACTATAACAATATAAAAAAAAAAATTCAAACGATATCAAAGTATATATGGAAAAAACAAATTAAAACCCGAGCGCTGGTTTACACTGTGCTGTGTACCTACTGTGTATATACTTTATGTACCTATACTATATTCATTATTCAGGTACCTATCTACTATTACAACTGGCTATTTATTCTATATGTTCTTTAGTCGTGATTTCCATAAATAAATATGAATATATATTTAATTTCCGTATATCTATCCTACAGTGCCCGGCCCAAACAAGTCCTGATCAATTAGATAGGTACCATACTTATTTAGTCTCTCGCCTCGTTTTTTTGTCAATATACTCTCTTCGAAAAATTAGGCTATTTGTGCCTATACGACAATAAATATAATTATTATGTAAGATGGTAATATTTTACCGAGATAAAATTAGTTAGCGAGCGGTTTTTTTATCAGTTATTTGGGCTAGTCAAACTGTTGTCCCTCGTCCCTTTCAAAAACTCAAATGACGCCACTACGTATCCAATATAGTATAATATATAGTAATAATACAAGTAAATCGGCCTTAACTAATTAAATACAATTAACCACGTAAACAATTAAAGCATAATTAATATTTAATTATATTATAAAAACACACAGTAACTACAGAAGAGTAAATAAGAGAGTCGTATAGATATAACGTACCACTACATCGAAGAACAAAAAAGTCTTAAGTCTGATTTATAAATTTTTCAGGAGAGCGTTTTTAAAGTTCGATTTTTTTTTTTTGTCAGTAGGTACATCCTTTAGATATAAAAATAATATAAATAAATGCTAAAATATCTAATTTATCATAATTATCATTAGATAAATGTAGAAAAGTAACACAGAGTTAATAATCAATCAAAAACCATAACAATATTGAGTTTAAACAAAAGAGTAGGTACTATCCACAACACTTTTATGTACCCACAAATAATTAATTGGTGCACGATAGAACTTTTTTGTTCTCAATCATAATCACAGAATGTAATTTCGTGATATAAAATATTGTTGAAATGATACCAATACAAATTATAAAACATATTTCATTATGGTTAAATTTGGTTTACTCGTAAATTGTATCGTATTAGTGATATCGTATGATATACATACAACTGCATTGTTTTAACAAAATTATGTATTCTTCAAATATAATTTTTTTAAATTAATTATAATCTTTAAAAACAAAAAAGTTCTATCGACTCGTATAATAACTATAACAAATGTGGAAGTTTTTATTATATAGAATTATTTAGTTTTTCATATCTTTGTTAATACTGGTCGTAAGACTACTGATGTAAGTTTAAAAGATAGACCAATCGTATGATATACAAATTATTGAAAAAAAAACTGATTTTGAAAAATTCAGACATAGAACTTTTTTGTTCTCACCCCACGACATGCATTAACGTACGATCATTATTATTACTGTGGGCTTTGCGGCAGGGCGCAGGCGTTCAAATTTCTAAGAAAAAAGCAGATGCATGACTATTTTTAAACATATTATTGTTTGTTATTGTATCTATCGATTTAATAAAATATTTATCAAAAGTTGATTAACTTAACCAAACACATAGGCGTGACCAGACTTCATCCGCAGTGGCTGCAATAAGTAATAACCGGTCGCCAAAAATTATTCCAATATTCCACGGGCAAAGTAAAGCAAAAAACATTCCAGTAACCATTATCACCTAAAAAGTGCCACTTTGGTTTCCCCTTAATACTGTTATATACTATAGTTAATTATAATTTTTGTTATTCAATTTTTACGAGATTGAACAATATAATTTAACTACCTACTGATTGACCACAAAAAAAAGACCAAGTATAAAAGAAAATAATAATTATAATACATTTAACCATTAACTCTAAGCTTTAGATCTGTGCTACCTTAATTGTAACTAAGAAATAAAAATATCGACATAGAATTTGAGGTTATATACAAATAATTTAATAATCTGAAATAAAATATAATAGTTTTAAAACTATAGGCAAATACAATTTTAGTATGAAAAAAACTTAAATTAAATTAGGTAAACATAAATTTAAAAAAAAAAACAAATACTTAAAATATATAAATATATTTTAAAAAATAAGTCTTCTTTTCATTGGAACATCTTTAAATTTATCTATAACCTCTTCAATATTATCATTACATAGGTACTAATTCTTGTTCTTCTTCTTCTTGAAATTCCTATCCGTTACGGATGTTGGAAACCGTATTGAATATTGCTTCTCTTTCTAACGATAAACGAAATAGTTCAATTGTTGTTGTACTAAACCAGTCCCGGAGATTTATTTTAACCAAGATATCCTTCGTCTACCAACACTTCTCTTGCCTTCTATTTTTCCTTGATGTATGAATTGCAGCAATCCATATCTTTGGTTATTTCTCATTATGTGACCCAGGTATTCTAATTTCCCTGTTTTTATAATCGTCAGTAATTCCTTTTCCTTTTGCATTTTTTGTAGTAGGTACACACGTTGGATACTCTATCCGTCCATGAAATATTTAGGATAATTCTTGTTCAATAAATAAAAATAGTAGTGCATTAAGTTTTTCCCTGTGTCATTGTACTTCTTAATTTTGTTTTCACAATAATTGTCATTTTTGAAAAGCTCACACCCATAACTAGTCACCGGTATAACAACAAAGTATTTTAAGCAATTAAAAAAGTTATTGAACGTAAAATGACCTTCCTTCAAATGGCAACCAATCATGCCATTTATATACAATATTTGAAAAAGCTCCTTTATGTGTGTTTTGAACTTTTTTTTAAAGTTTAATTTTTATAAGAAGTTCCCGAGTTTTAGTATTTATGATTTTTTCCAATATGTATATTGAAGGTGATTCAGCTCTAAATTGATAATTTTTCCAATTTTATTATATTTATTAAATCTAATATTTCTTAATTTAATTAAAAGTGCAATAATAATTAAAAGATTCAGCGGTGAGATGGCCGTGACGAGAATATAATTTAGTGTCTTAGATCTAACAATTTGTAACACGTAATATCGGATTAAATCTTTCATAGTAAGTAATAAGTATATATATAAAATATTTTACATATAAAATTGTATAATTTATTATTTTATTATTATAAATTTTATATATAAAATTGATCGTAAAAATTGGTCATAGCACCCGCACACGCGTATATAGTATAAAAATGTATAGGTACAAAAGGTAAAAAGTAAAAGGTAAAGGTATACTTGTATAGGTACAAAAACAGATTGTACGCACAACGCAGTGACTATATAAAATAATAATTTTTTGTCATAATGTTATCGGCTTTCTTGGAATCTACAGCCTCACACACACTATAATTCAGTGGCGTATTTAGGGGGAGGGCCGAGGGGCCCGGCCCCCCCCCTTGATCCGTGTTTGTATATAATATTAAACACTAATGACAGTAAAATAATTGGTGATTTATCGACTTTAAATCAACAAAAATATTAAATCGATATATGAATATACCTAGATACCTATCGTCAACTCTGTGAGTAGAGCGGCATGACGCTTTATAATTAACTTTCAAAGAGTTATAAGTGTATATTGTTTCTACATTGGATTATCTCGAGCATATAATGACACCGATCAAAAAACATCGAGTAAAGCTTCATTATATTATGTAAGTGCCATAACAAAATCTGATTTTCTTATTAGAGTGTAAGAAACTTTAGAAGTATCTGTTACATGTTTTTCTTATACTTTACAACTGAGCAAGCTTTTACAAGGTAAGCAACAAGATGTACCTATCCAATGCTCTAACTGACGTAGCCCAAGTAAAAAATGCTTTACAAAGTATTCGAGAAGATGCCGATAACTAACTCTTTCAAAAAAATAATGGAAAATGCCTCAAAATTAGCTTCTGTTGTAAATATTGAAATCGAAATGCCTCGTACTTGTAATAAACAAACAAACCGTGTTAATGTTAGTTCCAACAGTACAGAAGAATATTTTAAAATATCCATATTTATACCATTCCTTGATAATTATTATTATATCAGTTACATTATAGATTTGACGGAAGGTTAAAACAAGTAATGCCATACTGGAAGGTTTAATCCCAAGTCAATTTCATTTGTATAATGATGATTCAATTTTATTGGCTGCTTCTATATATGAAAATGATCTGCCTTTAAATGCATTATCCAGCTCAAGTGCTGAGCTACATATGTGGAGAAATCAATGGAAGAACATAGAAAATGTACCACAAACTGCAATAGAAGCAATGAAACACTGTAAAGATCTTATACCAAATGTTAGAACACTTTTACAGTTGTTTTCTACACTAGGTACCTGTTACCTATTCCTGCAACTCCAGAACGTACGTTTTCTGTTCTTAGAAGAATAAAGACCTACCTTAGATTAACAATAACAAAAGAAAGGCTAAATGGCTTGGCTCTAACAAATATAAATAAGGAAGAAAATGTATCTGTAGAAGAAATTACAGAAGTTTTCGTAAAAAATTCTCCTAGGAGAATACAACTATACAAGACTGGTCATAATAAAGAATTTTCAATACAAATAAATAGGTATAGCTGTTATAATTAATATGTGTATAAATATATTTATATAGTTATTATTTGTGTTAAAATAAAAAAGTTTTAATAAAATTGTTTAAATTTAATTACTTATTTTAATTTTAATTTTATGTAGGTACCTACTCTTATTATTACGTATTATGACGTGTGTCATAAAAACTTGATAAAAATTTTTAAATAAAAGTTTATCAATAAACAATGAAATAAAAATTTGATTTTGAAAACATTTTTATTGGCCCTCCCCCCCTTGAAAAATCCTGGCCACGTCACTGACTATAATGTTCAAATACACACACATTAACACGACCAAAACGTGCATGCCACGTGTAAAATGCCTAATCATTACTCCTTAGAATGCGGTCGGATGCAATTTATTTACAGCTATTGCCCCGATTCACTGCATCATACGAACCCATAGATGTTTCACATCACGTCTTTCTATATATACCTATATAATATATATTATACTTTTCAGTTTTGTTTTTTTTTTTTTTTTTTTAATATTTAGTACCAATATATAATTAAAAAAAAAAAATTGTAAAGTGCCGAAAAGCAAGTCGGATGTTTTATTGAAATCGCAAGCTCTTGAAGTAATTTTTTTATAGATATTTTGTCACAAATGTTATTTTCTATTTTTTCCATTCATCCAATAAAGTACCTATATTATACAGTATTTGGGTTGAACGCTGACTTTTGGGTCATCTCAATATTTTAGTATACCCGTTAATTATTATCTATATGAATAGGTGGGTATGCTTGTATATATATATTTTTTTTTATTCAAATACCTATATTATCTACAAAAGTATTAGGCGATAATCTACATTCAAATTATAGATAGATATAAAATAGGTCTTACCTATAATAATAAATACAATTTTATTGCAAATTTTTATTAATTTTTTCAAATATTAATTAGTAAATAGGTACCTGTATTTGGTAATAACAATACTCAAACCAGTCAAATCGTTGTAAATTAATTACTTTTGAAAATATTCATCAAGTATAAATTTGGTAATAGCCAATAATATAGGTAGATAGGTATAAGGTAAACACAAAGTTAATTTCTAATATTTTTTTTTAATATTTGATCAATGCATACTTAACTAATATTAGTACGTATATCGATATAATTGTATATACTAATATAAACATTTTAAATAATCTATTTATTTTTATTATAGTTGAAGTTGATGGAAGATCGTAGTACACCTGTTGATGATTTTTGTTCTAATAATTCCGGTGATGAGGATAATCCAGAGGAAGTTACACAATTTATATTAAAACAACCAACAATTTAAAAAAAAAGTATAAATAAAATTACTAAGAATAATTTAGAATGTACCTATTCAAAACAACAATAATGTCATACATGATTTGGGAAACATAAATACTGATCCTATAAAGCCTATTTTGAATGTAAGTTACAATATAATTTACTGGTGATAATAATATCTATGATAATCAAAAATAAATGTATAACTTTTATTTTTCAAATTTGTATTCACCCATGAAATATTATAATAACTGTTTAATAGCTCTCTAAATTTTGTATTATTTATTTAGACATATCCTATGACACTAATTGGAAAAGAAAACAGATCATTCAATGCCAGGTAGGTATTTAAAAGAATATTCTTGGCTTGAATATAGTTTGAAAAAAAATGCTGTATTTTGTTTTTGTTGTCGCAATCGTGGTTGTGGTGTAGTTGATGAAGTGTTTACAAATATTGGCTTCAACAATTGGAAAAAGGTAATTAATTTATATATTTGGCTTGATTTAAAATGAGTGTTGCACGATAAAAAAATCATATTCTGTACCTATATATATGAACAAAAAATTTAATTTTTATAAATTATTCAAAAACTTCAAAACTGAAGGCACATGAAGCTACTGCAGAGCATTTGACCAATATTTCCAAAATGTTAGGTTTCATAGAAAGTTTTGTTGCAGGAAAGTGTTAGTTCAAGGAATTGCGTTTCGAGGACACAGAGAAGACTCTGAATCACTGAATCAAGGTAATTATTCAATAAATTATTTTTAATGGAAATCGTAACAATTTTGTCTTATTTTTAAATTGTATTTCTTAGGAAATTTTATTAAATGCTGAAGTAACTACAATTTAGAATTTGAAAAGCTATTTAACCACCAAATTAATTACACAAGTCCATTAATACAGAATGGTCTCATTGGTATTTGTGAAAATAATATTCAAGTATGATAGTATCAGAGGTCAAAAGTACTGGTTGTTTTTCCATTATGTGTGATGAAGCTAGGTGAGAAAATTGTTAAAGTCACAAAATTAAAAATCACAAAATGTGAAAGTATTTCTATACCTACAGTTATTAATTAATTTATTTATTTTATGGTGTTATAAGCAAGAACTGTTTGTATTAAATATACAAAAGATTTTGAAATATTTGAACATTTTTTTGGGATTTATATTTATAAATGTTTCACTGTATGCAGCTTCCCTATCAAATTTTATTCTAACTTTATTAAAAAAGTTAAGTTTAGATGAGGTTCCTATTGTCGCTCAATCATATGATGGGGCTAATGTCATGTCTGGTTATAGATGAGTGCAACAATTAATCAAGGAGCAACATCCAAGTGCTGTTTATATATTCACTATATGGCCCATAAGCTGAATTTAGTTGTCGTTGATATGTGTAAACATGTGAAGGTATATATCATATATATTACTAATTATTAGGGTTCATATTTTAAAACAGATGTTAATGTAAATTTAAAAAAAAAAAATGTTTTTTTTTTTAAATATTTTATATTGATTTGAAGTCTGAACTGAACGAACCCTGTTGATTATTATTGTTTATATGTTACCTATTAATATTTTATTTTCTGTGTATGTACATTTTGCTACATCGACTAACAATATTAAGCTTCAAAATATACAAACCAAATTAAAAATGAATATGCTAACATTATCAAGTATTAGTGACACACGTTGAGTCTGTAGACATAAAAATTATAAAGCTACGATAGAAAACTATAAATCAATTATTGATGTCTTACAAGATGAAATTGAGGAGGATAATGATAGAGATTTTACTTTAGCCATTGGTAAATTGTTTTTTTTTTTTTTTATAAAACTATGGTATCATTAATTAAAATATTTTATCCATAGGAATTTTATCATTGATGTGAAACCAGAATTTGTTGTACATTTACATGTTATGAATTATGTATTAAATATTATTCAAATTCTAAGGTGTAAATTACAAAAGAAAAATGAAACTTTGGGAAAAACGGCCAATATTATTATTGGAGTAATTCAAACCTTTGAGGATAGTAGAAATTCAGGGAATTTTTCAAGTCTGGCAAGATATTCAGATTTTTTCAAATAAATACGGAATAGAATTGCAAACACCTGCTATAAGTATGTTATAATTTATAATTAAAAGACTATTGATGGCATATTTTTTTAAAAGTACTTTACAAAGTAACCATTAATAAAAATATATTACGTAACACAAAGAATCAAATTAACAAATTTTAATTTTACAGTCTTTAAATGTATATTATATATATATTTATGTAATTGAATGTATGTACCTGTATACACTTTTTTTGAGTAGGAGTCGCATAGAAGTTTTGGGGTAGAGAAGATTTTGATAGCAAATTGGTTCCAGTTGGTACTTTGAAGGGGTCATTTTTATATCTTTCCTGTAGTTTTCTTATGTGTAAAGATAAACTACCTTTTATATGGTGTATGACTATTAAATATTTTTATACCTAAATGACAAAATAAAATTGTCATGGGTAGGCTATTTTTTTTTTCTAATATTATTGGAATATTTACTCCAGTCAGAATCGTCTTTATAATGTAATCATTAATTTATCTTCACTTTCAAATTTAAAAAACTATGCTATCATCTTTATCGTGAACCAAAAACTACTAAAAAAAAGTTGTTTTTGGTTTGCGCTGAAGATATATGAAGCAGCATAATTGTTAAAATAAGTATACGTAGTTAAAAGTGAATTATTTTTGTGATTTGGGTTTATAATAATTTATAATATAAGTCGCGAGCGCTAAAGTGTATTTTATAAAAAAAAAATGTAATTTTAAATATTATTATTATTTGATTTAATTTGTTCTGGTAATGACTATTCATATATATAATAATTTTTCAGTGTCTAAAAGGAAGACGAAAGAGTCAACATCATTAAATAATTTTTTTGTAATTACAACAACTAGTACTGAAGATATTGATGTAGAACAAACTGATGTAAAAGAATATTGGAAAGTACATGTTTACTTTGCCGTACTTGATATTATTATAATCAATATGAAAATAAGATTTTCTAAAGAAAGCTTAGAATTGTCCAAATCTGTCATGTCTGTGATAGCTTTTTAGAACTAGATTATGAAAAAAATGTCTATTTTATTTTTAATTATAAGGTGATTAAAGTAATTATAGTATCGACTTAATGATAAAATGAATAAACATTAATATAATTTTATTTTACTATTTTCAGACATTGTCCTCTATAGATGAAGATGCATTAAAAAGTGAACTCAAAGTGGCTAAAAGGTGTATATTAAATATTGACAAATCTGAAAACCTTGATGTCAAAATGAGAGCTCAAGTTTTAAAATCTGTTGTACAAAAAGAAGTATTTCCAAATGTTTATTTATTATCAGTTATTACATACTGCATTATCTATTCCAATAAGTTCTGCTACATGTGAAAGATCTTTTTCCTGTATGAGGAGGATTAATGCATACATAAGATTAACTATGATTCAAGATAGGTTTACTGATTTGGCAATATTAAACATTGAGAGGGACCTTTCTAATAAAATAAATAAAGACAATATAGTATATAATATAATATATTGATCCAATGTATGTCTTAACTCTTAATCCTTCTAACATATTATGTTATTAAAAATAAATTAAATAATTATCTACATCAATGACTTGTTTTAATATTTTTTTAGTAACTAATTATTTGAATTAACAATCTTATTAAGTTAAATGGAGGGGAGGGTTATTATTTTTATATAGTAGGACTCAAGCTCCTCTAAGTTACTAATCCTAGTTACACCCATGCTGAGGGGTTTGTTTATCAGTATACATTATATACTATAAACACATAGGTACCTATTATACTTAATTATAAATAGATTGGAGATTAAATTCTATTTTTTTTTTTTTTAGAATGTTCATAAAGTTCTGGAGCCGGTCCAGTACCCCTAGATCACCATCAACAAGCTGCCACTGTGTATATGTATAAAATGATAATTGAGTAAAACAAAAATATTATTGAACTTTTAAATTTATAATTTAATCATTTTAAATAACTATTTACAAAAATTATACAAGCTTACAAACATTAGCAAATATATACCGTAGGTTCATATTTATATTTTTTTAAATACTGTAATCTTTTTAAATTTTAGTTCTGTTAACATTGTTTTATATTTTTATATTTATGTCAATATAAGTACCTATTATGAATAAAAATTAAAAACTTCGGTTTCAAAGGTAGAAAAAAAAATATCAAAACTTTCTTTGTTGAGTCACCACACTGAGTAGGTATGTGTAAGAATTTTCATTATTAATTTTAGAAACGCCCTGTATAGTAAAAAAAAGGACGTTATCTAAATAGCAAAATTTAAATAATGTTATAAAACGAAAAACATTTTCAAGCCCTGATGACCACCACCATTTTTAATGTATGTTTTGGCCATGACTCTATAGCATATTCAAATATGTATGGGTAAATTACATCAATAGTTCTAATTTCCCATTTAATCTTATTTAAGGCGGCACTCTGCGGGCGTGTTTTAAGGGGTTATTGTATAGGCAATTTTTGAACAATGTGAAAATGCCGTGTATGTGTGTGCGTGTGTAAATTAATATTAGTGTGTGTAAGCCCCGCATAAATAGCGATAACA
>JAIPRL010013134.1:0-10988 GCA_025469235.1 Pemphigus obesinymphae
TAAATGGTGCACTCGAAAAAAAAATTTCCAGAGAGAAATTGTGTAAATTGTACGACGAAATACGTATAGAATATGGAGCCTCGGGCAGGCCGCCGCCGATGTTGTACGACAATGACGTCACTAGGTCAGGAATGGTGCAGGGGGTTTGAGTTTGTTTACATGACAATGAGGCAACCTTTAGTATCTATAACCTTGGGCCTTAGTACCTTCACAGATAACACGAAAATCATGTTATCTGTGGTACCATGGTGTGGGTAACCAATAACCATATGTCCTGGTTAACTAAGTGATACGCCGAAATATTAGAATAAAATCACAGATAAGGAAATCGGTTTTTTTTTTATCAAAATTAAAATAATTGGTAAAAATTCTAGATTTATGGCTATAAGCATTTCCGAAATTTCAATGGCTAGATGGGTGTCAGAAAAGGCTAGTTCTAAATTGGCAACACTGCGGCTAAGTACTAAACGCTCGGTGACGACCGATGATCAGCGCGTACCGTCAGTGCGCACTAAATCCAGCCTAAAGTTTCAGAAAGTTTAAATGATGTAACCGACAAAACAGTACAGTACTAACGTTCGAACAGTCAACATACTACTCTCATACATTGCCCTATTACTCCTGTACTATTGGGTTGTTTTTTATGTTTTAAATAATTATAGTTTTATAGAAAGTTTCTGCGTTGACTGGTGTCATTTTTGTGTCGGTCTGCCAAAATTTTTTCCGTATGGACAGTTTTGTGTTATTTCCATCTTAATTCATGGCCGTTGTGCATTTGTAATTTGTATTTGCTGTTACCGTCAAAAACGTAAGTTTATCATAATTTTATCGGCTCAAAGGTCGCAACGACCGCCCGCCGTCCAGTCATTATCTTAATTAGCGATAACTCCCGCGTTGTGCTTTACGCGCCGTATACACTGTGTGCGCAGTAACTATACTTTTTGACCACATATACACTGTGTGCTGAGTGATTACGTTATTCAATATGTCATCCATATCATTCAGTCCTAGTAATACTACTTCTACTTTAAATACTCGTAATATTGTCACAAGGTCTACTTCGTCTACTCCTCTTTCTAATAGTGATATAATGGCAACTCTCCAAACTATTCGTAATGAGTTTTCATCTGCAAATAAAAGACTTACGCGCACCCAAACCTCTCAATTTCATGAATTGAAAAGTGACCTTAAGCAATTATCTACGCAAATACTTGTGATAAAGGCTGAAAATGCTAATTTACGCAGTGAAATTGAAATTCTAAATACCAAAGTTACATCGTTGGAGAACACTAGTTCACCTATCCCTCACTCTCTTGTAGTCTCTCAAGTATTACAAGAAAGCTTTGAACGTGAAAGGTGCTCTCTAAATGCAATTGCTTATGGTGTATATGAATCCTCTTCGTCTGCATCAACTAGATAAATTTCAGATGAAAATGTTGCCATTCGCACTTTACTTGAACCTCTTAGTATCAGTGCCGCAACTATCGGGAGTGCTGGGGGTGCAAGGAACCCCTGGGCCCCTGTCAAATCATACCCCCTGGCCTATGTCGAACCATAAAAATTGTTCCAATTTGATTAAAATTTGATTTTTAAAAATGACTTTTTTTTCTTTTGCTTATTAACATGTTAACACAAAAGACTTTCGAAAACGGTAAATAAGCAAAAAAAAAAAAATGGGCTCTAATATTGGCTCGCACACCCACCAATATATACCAAGTTGCGGCACTGCTTAGTATTCAAATCCCTGATAACATTAAAATTATACGTCTTGGTGACATGGTAAAGTTAGCCCCAGCAAAACTCGTCCGATTAAACTCCTCTGTGGAAGCAAGAAGTCTGCTAGTAAATTGCTTTCAGACTTCAAAGCTTTGGTGAAAAAGGGTGTTCAACTTCTAGCTGGTTTCCGTATAGTCTAAAATAAAACTTTACTTCAACGTAATTTGCTACGTTCCTGTCATGATGAGCTGGAAAAGCGAAGGCTGAATGGGGAATCTAATCTCGAGATTTCATATATCAATGGTACTCCTCAAGTACGGATTTTCAAAAAACACAATACACAAAAAAACTAATACATCGCCAAAGAAATATTAATTTTTTTATTTTCTATAAAATAGTTGTATTAGTATCTACCTACAATAAATTATGTATTTATTATTTTATTGAGAGTTTGGTTGAAACTACTGATCATGGTTTGATTACTGATCAAGAACAAAATGCTGTAGCAGTTCACTGGTCGGATTATACACCAACTCAACTTAGAACACCAATTGCACCAGAATTGAATAATGCTACAATTATTTATTTACCTAATACGTATGACGACTCTGAAGACCGTCCTTGTGATGAATTAGAATATGAGATAATAAATAATCATTTTTATTTTTACAATAATAATTTAATGTATACATTTTAGATACAGTTACAAAACCTTCAGGAAAAAAGACAAGTGGCAAAAAAAATAATGTTTATACAAGAAAACAAACAAGGTTAGTTGATTTGATTAATTTGTATTTAAGTTAATATCTTATATAATCTTCTATTCTAGTATTATTATATATATAATAGTATATATACAAATAAGGATTGGTCAGAAGTGGCCAAAATAAAAGCTGATGTTTTACACTTAAAAAAAAAAAAATATAAGAAGAAGAATTAATTTTCAAGAGGAATGTGCATGAATTAAAGTTACAAATTTTAAATGCTGAATTGACTTCTAAAAAAAATATTTAACAATAAGAATTGAAAAGACTTTATATGTTGTACTTAAAAAAAAATACTGTTTATCTTCAAAAAAAAAAAAAAAAAACTGTTTATCTTATACTATTTCATTTTATACTTATTTTAAATTTAAAAATAAATAAAAAATTGTTAATAATTGTAATTGTTATTTTAATATTTAGTATTAACACATTCCACCAAAGTGTCTATGAATTATAGTTGACCTTGTCCTATCATTTGTACCATTATTTATATTTCCATTAATTATATTATTATTCACTGAATTTCCCAAATGTATTTGTTCTTGAATTACTTGTGTAGTTGGTGGTAATGTGTAATTTTGTAAAATAGCAATATTAAGCAAAACAGCAGTAGCTATAATAATTTCTTCCACTTTACTCATATGTAAACTAATTCCTAAGGATAAAACAGGAAACCTTCTTTTCCAGATGCCATAGCTCCATTCAACAACATTTCGTGTGCGAATTTGTGACTCTTGATATAATTGTTCAGCTCTTATAATAGGATTTAATAAATGTGTCATTAAATAGCTCTTCACTCCATAACCACTATCTCCAACAATTACACTATTTCCAAATTCATTTGCTCTTAGGTGTCTAAATATTGAAGAATTAAAAAAAATTGTAGAATCATGTGACGATCCAGGCCAACGAGCAACTATATCCTGGATCATTAATCTGTCATCTGAAATTGTCTGCACATTTACAGAGAAAAAGTTTTTTCTATTCCTGTAGTTCTCTGCATTTTCACCACCTGGTGATAATATTTTAATACGAGTGCAATCTATTGCTCCAATGCACCGTGGAAATTTAGCTTTTAAGTAGAATCTGGTTTGAAGATTTGAAATGTCATTAAATAAAAATGTCTCGGAAAATCAGTTGCTGGTGATCGCCACAGTGTGATCCGACGATTTAAAATGTATTTTAATCTATTTTAATAATAATACCCAATTCAATTTATGTATAAAAAATTAAATACATATTAAAAAGATTTGAAATTGTTTTAATTCTTGTTTAAATTCAATATGAACTTTTGAAATATGTTCTAACCCTTAAATGCATGATTTTTTTTTTTTTATAAAATAAATATTTTTAAACTAATTGAAGTATGGAAAATCTAGGAAAAATAGTATAAAAAATCCTAGTTCAAATCCAGTTTCAAAATGCTCAACTTTTATGTCTGTTACACAAATGCAACTATATGCGCACTGACTTCATAATTTTGTTTATAAAAATTAATGTCAGTATTATACATTAGTTTGTACCAACTATATTATATTTTTTTCATTCCAACTTCACAAAATAGTCAAATATAATTTTTTTTAAACAATCCTTTCTTTATTTAAAACTTTAAAAGTATTCTTTTACAATAAAAAAAATACAGTAACAAATAATTTAAAAAAATTAACAAATTAAAACTATAAATGAAATAATAATAAAATAACTACCAGTCTTGTGTTTTTAAGTACATCAATTATACTTGTTTGGTATGGTACTTCTTAAAACAATTGCATTTTTTAGTGAAACATAAAGACTTTTTACATTTGTTACAAATTACATATGTTATACCCTTGCAACCTGAGTATTTACACTTTTGTCTAGTCTCAGACCAATCAGGTACATGTTGAATCATATCATATCTAACAGCTAGAGGTGTAGTGTTTATACTCCTCTGCCTTTTTCTGTCAGTTATATTACTCTGTTTATCTTCTTTATTTGGTCTTCCTCTTTTAGGAGATACTAGTTCACCTATTTGGCATAATGGAACAGCTAATTCCTCTCGAAAATTACACAAACTAGATTTATATTTTAATCCATTGTTCTCATGAATACGTTTCTGAAGTAGCCAAGCATTGTTAACAGTTATATCTACTAAGTGGTAAAACAATCTCATGTATCACTTTCTACTTTTGATACCAATTTTATATCTTCCAATATTAGAATCTAACAAATCAACCCCACCCATGTGTTTATTGTAAACACTAATGACATAAGGAGATGGAACCAGAATGGATTTTTTTTCTTTTTTGGAAAACCTCTTTACTTCTAGAATAGGGTTCATACCAGCAAATGTAGAAAGTAAAGTTACCAACTTGTTATCCTTCCACAACACTGCTACAATGTTTTCATTTTGAACAGTAGCTGTGCATTCATACATTGTACCTCTCTCTTTGGACTTCATAGCAGTATCTGCAGGAAACAATATATTTTTCAGTCTATTCCGCCGTACTGTCCCTAAACTTTCAATACCTCTAGTTTTTAAATAAATCATTAATGATATTGATGTATAGTAATTATCATAATATAATTTATAATGTTTATTTGATGGTATTATACGAGCAAGGCGTACAACAACATTTCCACTTGCACCGATATCTGGTTCAGAAGACAAACGTAGAACCGGATCATTTTCCTGTCCACTATATATTTCCAAATTGTAAGCAAAGCCAGAAACACCCGCCATAACAAACAATTTATATCCCCACTTGTGTGGTTTCATGTGTATATATTACTTCAGGTAATGTTTGGCTTTAGTACAACATAACTGTTCATCTATTGATATACTTTCTTCCAAAGGAATTGACTGGAATCTCTTTTTTAGAGTCTCTAGAATGGGTCTTATGCGATAAAGTCTATCGTGCCCTGGTCTGTGTGATGGGATAAGTTGATTGTTGTCAGAAAAATGAAGAAACTGTTTAATTTTTTTAAACATATTAACAGTCATAGTATTTTTTATAATATCATTGCCTATATTTGGTCCCCAATAACTACGAATAGAAGGATTTTTTTGAACAGACATCATAATACAAATCCCTAAAAATCTTCTTAAATCAGTTTTATTTATTTGAAATGGTTTTTGAATATTCTTTTGTATACTATATCTATGAGTTTCAGTACAAATATGTTCAAGAAGATCATCAGTGAAAAAATAATGAAATAATTGATATGCAGAATCTAGACTCAAAATATCTGCTGGAAGTTCCTCACTACCAATAAACTGTGAGTTTGTTAAAGCTAAAAAGGGGGTGTTTGTCCAATTTACAGATGTTTCTGGTGTAAACTGTTTTCGTGAACAATTATTATTATTATGATGAGTAGAAATAGTAGGTTGAGGTGTGTGCATAGAAATATCATTAGTAGAAGTAGTAGGTTGAAACTAATCAGAATTAGTCAAATAATTTGAAGCGTCATGGGGCACATTTATAACAATAGGATTACATTGATTTACCGGTTCAACGCACACCACATTTTCATCAAAAGCTGGCAGATCTATTTCATCTAAATGTGAAAAATATAGGTCTACCTGTTCTGGTACTTCAAAATAGTCCAATTCATCATAATCGCCATTCTCAAACTCATCATCAGAACCCTCTGGTATTTCGAATAACGCATTAATCATTTCTATTTCAGTTAGTCCTTTAGATTTCGACATTGTTTGACCTTAAAATTAAACAATGGAAAGGAAAGAAACAAATAAAAATCTTAAAAACCATATTTTGTTGAAAACAATATTCGTAATTCGTATAATCATAGATAACATTGATTAGAAGTCCACTTGCATAAAGTTACATTCGTGCAAGCCTTAATTATTTTTGTTTATCGTTGCACCAACTATTCAAAACAACTAAATGACATTTTTTCACTACATTTTAGATACATTGTTATCAAAAAATAATTTTTATTTGCCGATATCACATATTATATTTTCGACATGATAAACAAACAAACTTACCTATATCCTTGTGATTGTCGGTCTACTCATGGTTGAAATATACCAGGTTATTGCAGCTATACCCCCACTATGACTTTTTTTCACGTAAAGGAAATAAAATGGCAGGCGTAAGGGGCGCTGTTTTCATTGGTTGTTTTCATGAGCTATTTATTATTGATTACATTACAAAATTATCAATGATAATACAGAACAGAGGAGTTTTCTATGGTGCACCCTTACGCCCGCCATTTTATTTATATTTGATAACGATTTGGTAATTTGCAATAACCTGGTATATTTCAACCATGGGTCTACTGACTACCAGCTATTTGTGTGATTTGTTCGAAAATACATATTACCGAATATTCAAATGTAAAATTACTAATATTCATAATTACCATACGAAGTTAGTGATATAAAGATTAACGGTTTAACAATAATTTTAAATCCAACAAATAAATAAAGAAAGCTCGTTGCATAGATGCAACTACATGCATTTAAGGGCTAATATTTAAATTATTTTTTGTATATAATTTGCTTGTAGGTGAAATGAAATATTTGTCTTGAAGTACCCTACCTCTTTTTTTAAAACCAAAATGTCTGGCCGTGATCGTGATCAATTTCGGAGATATATTAATGGAGCTGAAAAAATAAAGAAAAAAAACAGAAGAGTTACAAAAAAATGAGCGTGGAACTTTTGATAAACATGTGTATCGATTGAACAATCTTAAAGATGGAGAAAATACCTTAACTTCCCAATTAGATAATGCCAATAATGATTTAAATTTAGAAAATAATTCAACTGAAAATGAATTAAACTCAGAATCAAATAATATTGATACAGATACAATTTTTAATGTTGATAAAAATACGGTTGAAGAGTCGATTAACAATACAAACACTGATAATGAATTTAAAGAAAAACAAAATTCAAAAGACATAAACTCCATATTTGACTTCAATGACCCGGCATCTAGGCCAGAATATATAAATAACGACTTAAAAGCTGACTTTGTGACATGGAACTATTAAAATAACTAATTACAACTTTCCGTGTAATGATGATAAACCGCCAGTGGCTTGTGTACTCGAAACTAAAAGATAGGATATTTTATTTTTGTTGCATACTATTTAGTCAAGGAAAATCAGAAAGTAATTTAGCTAATATCAGGGAAGGTCTAAATGATTGGAAGCATTTATCGCAAAAACTTTTACAACATGAACGTTCTCAGTCCCATACTTTATCTTTAAATCAATGGTATGACTTAAAACTAAGATTAAAATCATTGACTACTATAGATCAACAACATTTGGCTGAAATTGAAAAAGAAAAAAGCCATTTGAGAGCTATGTTTCAGTGAATTTTATATATAATTCAGTACTTGGTTAAGCACAATGATAATATCGAATAATTTTAAAATATAAATAAAATGAATATTAATAATAAATATAAATAACATTTGTCTCAAGTTAAGTACTTTTAAGGTATAGGTATAGAAAAAATAATCAAGATTTCAATTAACACTTGTTTGTTTAAATACTTTTTATTTCAAATTATAATTACAATTTATTTATTTGAATGTGTAAGGTCACTAACCTTTTTTAAATATAGTCTCATCCTCGACAGTTGTTTGCAAACCAGATAAAACTTCTCTAAAGTAATATAAATAAAGTAAAATTAATTAATTTTTTTCTAAAGTTATGAGGAAAATGTATACATTTATATATAATGACAACTAATGACAACAAACAACCCCGACTTTATGAACTTCTTTTTAGCCTTACCAAGATAACTATAATGATTTAGAACCACCTTTTCAAAACGAGTATCTATAGCACTACGAATAGCAGCATTGAGGGAAAGCTCACCAACTTTTAAGTAAATATAAGTTTTCTTAAATGAAATAAATGTAAATATATTTATATAATATAAATATAATAATCATCTTCTTATCCTTTGCCCTTCCTCCCAACTGTTTCCTTGCTCCTTAATTCATACCCTAGCCATCTCAATTTAATTCTCCCTCATTTTGTTTACTATTGGAGCCATTCCTATACTACCCCTTACATATTAATTTCTTTATTTTGTCCTCTCTATTCATTCCACTCATCCACTGTCCAAACCTCATCTGATCCTCTGATCCTAATTGATAACTAACTAAATAATTTTCACAATACTGATATTATAACATTCCAATTTTTCTTTAAATTTTGTTGCATTAATTTTATCATTATCACAGGCTAAAAGTTGTTCAACTGAAGATAAATCCTTTTTGGATTTCACTGGCAACAAGCCTAAAAATGGTGATGGTATTATAGGAACTGGAATTGCTAAAACCCTCAAACGGTTATCGGCGGTCATTATACTTTGTAATTTTTGATCAGCTCGTTGAACAGCACTACATAGTCGCATGTTTGATCCATTAAAAAGTAAAAGTTGGGTCAATATTTTTTATTTCTTTGTCTCTGTAATTCAGCTTCTTCCTCAATTACATTTTTTATTGTCTTAAATTTTTCACAACAACAATTACTTGAAATTACAATAAAATATAAATATAATACAAATTTTATTTCAATTTATATACAACATATACGATGATTGCTATTTTTGTAAATAGTTTCTGAATTTTTATTATCAGAGTTATATTGAGAATTCATTTTTTCTATATCTTCTAAATCATATAATTGATCAGTCAATATATACATAATATATAGATACAGCTATATACATTTTTAGTTACATCATTTTGAAAACTAATTTCACCTATATTTTTCACAACTTTTATATTATCTTGTAATTTATTAGGGTTATATACATATTTAGTTCCATGATTTAGATAATTAATTTCCTCTATATCTTCCACAACTTTTATATTATATTGTAATTGATCAGGGTTATATATAAAACATACAAATTACATTTTAATTTATATTTTATTGTATACTTGTTTTAAATAATATCATAGGTATCTGGCTGTTGTGAAGTTGAGGCTATAGGTTCTTCATATTGAAAACTGATGTTTTTGTAGTGGATTAATTTATAATGATATTATTTGTCGCCATGGTTGTCCAAAAATTCAAATTAGTGATCAAGGTCGAGAATTTTTGAACATCCTTAATAATGAACTCTATCGCCTTACAGATACTCAGCAAAGAGTAACATCTGCATATCACCCTCAAGTAAATGGATTAGTTGAACGACAAAATCGAACAATAAAAAATTGTATTTTAAAGGTGTTACAAAATAATGTTAGAACAGCTCAACACTTCTATGGGGTATTTTCCCTTTTATATATTATACTAACGAGATACGATGTTTCCAGTTGATGTAATTCAAAAAGATGGTTCGCCAAGTTCTGAAAGTGAATTAGATTGCAATTATGAATGTAGAATATGATCTAGAATATTTTTAATCAATATTCTTTTAGTATAACCACAGAATAGATTAATATATTATAACATTAAACAATATGATAAATATGAGAGACGTCATGGAAGATCATACAAAAAAAATATAGAAGAAGCTCAAAAACGATAGAGATATTCATATGGAAAGCGGCATAAAACGGGTTATATATTTAAAAAGAACGATAAAGTTTTAGTAAGAAATTTAAAGAGATGACAGAAAAGGAGGTTGGAAAAATATGCCATCGGAAGGTCCGATACAGACTCCGTAAATTCCGTAAACAAGTGCACATTAATCTGGAAAATGCCTTTAACAAAATGCATGCAATTTAAAACTTTTTAAAGAGCAACTATAAGTTGAAGAAAATGATAAAAAAAGAACTTGAAGTTAAAGAAAATTATAAAGAAGAATTTGAAATTGAAGAATATAATCGGATTTAAGACCAAATAAATCTAAGTATAATGTATGGGTCACTATAAAATCTAGTGATTACCTTTAAAATTTGTTGATATAAACAACACACTATATTTGGTCCAATCGAACTTGGCTATGCAAACCGTTTTACTTGTAGGTATATGACCATAGAATAAAGATACCTACATGGCCTAATTGGATTGCTCACTTTAAAAGGAATAGGTATACCTAAACTTTCCATTCGTCCCGGTTTTAACAGCATGTCCCGGTGTCCCGGCCGGTCATTCATTTTGTCCCGGTTAATGGAAGCCGAGAGAAAATATATTTCATATTGCATTATTTAATAATAAATGATTGGTCGGCGGAAATAACGTGTTATGTAACACTTCTGATTTCGTTTTTTTTAGGGGGAATAACGTGCTATGAAGTTATCTCAATATATTTATAGAATCAGAAAATTCCCAGAATATTTTTATTGTACACAATCATTATTGTCTTTGTCAGGCTTGTTCGTGATTGCTCGTGTACGACAGTGCTTCTCAACCTTTTTTGTTATAAGGCTCCCTAAATTTAATGTAAAACTGTCAAGCTCCCCCTCAATCAGAATCATTAATTATTTTTTCTTAATAATATACTAAATTTACATGCACTATTTCATACAAATAAATTATTAAAATGTAAAGAAAATAAATGGTTTTAAATATGGTATAAAACTTAA
>JAIPRL010013135.1:0-10987 GCA_025469235.1 Pemphigus obesinymphae
ATAATATAATAATAATGAAAATTAAATAATATAATATAAGCAAATACTTACTTCACGAATCACATAGAATGATGAGATAATGATAATAAAATAATAATCAGTATTCGGGAAATATAGGTACAATTTATTATTTGAACAAACGTTCTATTAATAGCGCAGAACGGCTACCCCACTCCGCACCCCACATCAATATATGGCGAGGGTACCACCTCCTTGCATCCAGACACCGCTCGCGTCTCTCATCTACCTACGACAGAGGTACTACCCCCTTGCATCCAGGCTACACTAGCGCTTCATAGCGGTTGCTTCCAATGACCTGTCGCCAAATATTATTGTTGCATGGGCTATCTGTTTATTATATAATCAATGGTATTACTAAGAATAGGTTATACCTACATATTATAATAAAAATATAAAAAAAAAACTCAATTTTATATATTATTTAATACTCGTACGTTTATCTTTAGTTCATGAGCTTTTTTTTCAAAAAAAAAAAGAACAGTAATTGCTCCGAAATCGGTAAGTGATTTAACATTTTTTGTTTATGAAACCAATCCCAAAAGAACCAAATTATTCCAGAATAGTTAATACTTTTACTAAAGTTGATTTAATTGAAAAATTGTAACAACGTGGTAATAGACTTAAATACTAAAGTTAATTAAAATAACAAGTATTTATATCAGGTAAGTGAAATGTCAAGTTAATAAATTATTGTTAATTTAACATAAGTGCATTTTCATTTAATTCTAAAAATCACTTTAAGGAATGGCATGTATTCTTTGAAAAATAGATGTTCAAAACTACCATATCTGAACATGTATTAATAATTATAAATAAATGGGGTATCTTTTTTAAGAAACAATAGATTTAATTTAGAGTTGATAAACATATAACTGAAATTATCTATAATAGATAATTCTGGAAAAATGTAGCTGGGCTGTTGGGTGTATTATCAGTTCTGAGCTGTGTATTAGCACTGGAAGCGATTATTAAATCGGTTTTACGAGCTTGGATCACGGGTTCCATGAATTATAATTTCCGGGTAAAACATCTAGTAATATTAGCTTTTACCATAGACGGAAACTGAATAAATGTTTGGGGTTTTTGAAAACTGGTTTCAAAACTCACACGAAAATAAACCGGTTTTGAACCTGAATAAATTTCGTTCTTGGTTAACCGCTCTTAAATGGGTTTTTAAATAAAATTCCTTTATAAACACTCAATTAAATTTAAACTAGAATAGGTTGGGTTTCAAGTCTTGAAAGCTCATTTTTGGTGCTGAATAATTTTCGTGATTATATCACTACGTACCAATATTGTTACACAATCCAATTAATAAAACCAAAAGTATAAAGAAAAGTATATTGAACAAATATGTGTGAACAGCATTTAAATATATTTTTTGCATATACGTAATCTAATATATAATATGTACCTATTATTTATAATATATATGCATATACTAAATTATTAGAATTTAGAAATAATCCTTTTTCTATGCAGCAGTAGATATATGCATAAGGTGATAAATTCAAAATATAACACTTATTTTAAATTTAATTTTGATTTAAAAAAATGTAATTCATAATAATTATCTAAACTAATCTAAAATAAAGGGGTCCTTGAAAATATTCCATTTTTTTAATTTAACAATTCTCATTTGAAGTAGCATTAATTTTCCTATAATTCCCATTGGATAGATGGATACACTGATATTAATTGTCAATTATTATTAATACCTATTAGTCGGTAATCTATATCAATTATAAATGTTATTTTAATTTATTATACATAAAACAAAACAGATATCATAATATTATTAAACTGCAAGTATTATTATATTTAATTAACACGTTGAATGGAATGTGACATGGGTCGATCTTGGGTGTTATATATCTCTTATGCGGAAATTATTTTTTGTGAAATAGGTTCCTTTTGCTCTACTACAATTATATCAGTTGTTGTTTTTACCAATTTTTTGGGGTTTTTACTATGAAAACCAATTTTTGATGGGTAGTTGACATCAGCGTCAGAAAGATCGTCTCTTATCGAGTGCAAATGTGAACCATGCGTCCACCACACTACGGTCAATAAATATTTTATAATAATAAAATACTCGTAATTTATTATAATCACTGCACACCCTCTGTACCTAAATCGTAAGAATTAGTTTGTTTTTATTTGTATTATTATTATTATATATATATATAACAAATGATAAAAACAATATTAACACTGCGGTTATATTTAAGAATATACTTACTCGAAACTCATTTAGATAATAAAATACCAATTTGTATAATGTATAATGTATATATCCATACTATGTATATATAGTATCTATATATATACGGCCGTATATCATTTGCGTATTATTATTGTTTATTTTGACCTTTTTGTACATGGTTTGCGTATTGTTCAGTTAAATAATTACGGTTACAGAATTCATTGATAAACATAACTAGGTGATTAAAAAAAAAAAAAGATCGAAAAATTACCTCTTTAAAGATCGTTTTTAAAATAAATTTTCTATAAGAAAGTGTTTTACCTATCCAAAAACTTCTATTCGATTCCTTCTGTCGGGAAACTGAACTGAACATATTTTAGAAATAGCCATAAAATAGCAATACGCAAACGATTCATCATTTTTTGAAGCAGATAAACAGGAAATACACAAACGATGACTGGCCGTAAATACGATATAATAATTTGTAATGTATTTGGGTACAATATAAATAAAATGCTTGTTAAATTTATAAGAAAACATAATGAATAATATTAATACATCACGATAGGTTGACAGGAGAATATGACAAATAATTTAAAATAAGATTATTATTCAATGAAATTTACTATATTCAATAGAGATACCTTTAGTCTTCTCACTTAAATAATATTACTCTATCACTTTTCCTAATCACCTCTGGTCCATTATCATCCAATATCACTCCTACCCACTATTCTTTATACTTGTCTTTCCAGAGCATATGATTATATACTCCTAACCAATTTCCCCAATTGCTATCTCCCCTTTCCACTTAGTTTCTTGCATACAACAAATATTCATATTCCTCCACCTCAAAAACTTCTGTCGACTCCCTGCTCCTGCCGTTCCTACATTCCACGTATCTACTATCACTTTGAACCTATTCTAAAGACACGAGTATACAGGATAGTACCTATATAAATTACAATGCTGAGCAAGTTAAGGATTTTTTTTTTTTTGACTCAGTTAAATCAAGTTAACAGAAACAAATAGTAAAAGTTTAAAGTTAATAGGTAGGTAGTTATCTTTTTTTGTCAATGATTAAGTTAATTTAAAAAAATAACTTACTTAATATGTTAAATTAATTTTTTTTTTCATTGTCCTAGTCAATATAACATTTGAGATATACAGGTATAATTAAGTATCTATTAATTTTTTGGAGATACTGTTATTTTTAACTTTAAGCATTTTAACATTTTTAAAAATCATTAACATAATATTATTGAAAATACCTACTATATAATGTATTTTTAATAATTCGTATTAAAATTAATAACAAATAGGTTCATAAAAATGTTAGATAAGTAGGTACCTACTTTTTACTTCAAAATTGTAATAAATGGAAATTGCTCATTGCAAATTAGTACCAACCTAATTATTGTTTATTGGAGGGAAATCTAATATTTTCCTCTGTTTATATTCCGTGGAGATAATATGTAATATATAGGTATTCTAGTTTTATTTATGTTTTTAGAAAATAAATAATTCTTATAATATATTAATTATTAAAAACCGACAAAAACAACATTATTTTAATTTAACCATTTTGACAATAGACACAATATGAAATCAAAATGTATCAATTATTTCAAAATTAACTTAACTGAGTTTTATTTAAAAGTTAATATAACTAAAAATAAGTTAAGTTAAAAGTTAAAATTAATTTAACTTTTAACTTATTAACTCGTTAATACCCAACATTGATAAACTTTATATAAATATGTATGTGTCTGTAAAATCTTGATATGACTATAGTCCAGTACTAAGTATTTCCGTTCTTCCGAAAACTCATGCAGACTTTCCAGTAAACCACGGTGTTGAAAAGATGAGGTGATAAGCTCGGGCTACAAACTGGCGCTTTTTTGACAGAACTTTTTTAGTTCAAATAAATTTTACCGGTAGGGTTCATTAATTAGAGGCTTTATGCTATTAAGTACATTAAACTATAGTCTATAAAAACATAATCGTAACATTTTGTTTGACTAAATTTAGTTTTAAATGTTGCTCGGACATGTTATATTATTTATTTTATAAATTATATAATATACCTACCTAAAATAGGTAATGCTATTGATTACCTATAGAATAATGATTATAATATCATAGAATAAAGATATATCTTTAATACTGTATACTTACAGTACCTATAAAGGTATATATAAATAATCTGGGTTACGATATTTTATTGTTATTTTTTAAATAATTTATAACTATATTACATATCTATTCTTGTGATATATATATATATATATATGGAGTAATGAAATAAATATAACAATAACATGTTACAAAAAACACAATAGTTTAAATTTGTACACATAAATCTAGCCTTTAAAAATTAGTTACTACAAAAATGTATTTTGAGGCTAGCTGTGTGTTATATGAATTAGCATAAAATAAAATAAAAAATAAATTTAAATGCAATGAGAATATTAAGGTGGGAGTGCGAAGAGAAAAAGGACAATATAAGGAATAAGTATTTAATTAAGAGATAAAGATATGGCCTTAAAATAGAGAAAATAGAATAAGGTGATACGGGCATATTATGAGAACCTAAAAAGAGATTGTTAGAAGTAATTGATAATACATAGAAGGCTGATATGGAGGAGCATTTGATTATTGGTCAATCCTAAATGGCAGAGAAAATGCAAGGGAGAAGAAAATGAACCATAATATTATCTGTCTAAAATTAAAGTAAGTACCTATTATCTATTACTCGAATACTATAGACTATAGTAAAAAGAACATCCAATATATTTATACTATTAGTATATTAAGTTTTAAAAATAGTTTGGAATAATACTATTTTCTGATTTATAACAGTTTTTCATTAATTTTCTAAAACCCGAAAATTACCTTTTTAAAATACCAATTAAAATTAATTATCTTGAAAATTTGTGGGCAGCCCCATATAGTTTAAAAAAAACACAAAGGAGAAGAATTTTGAATAATTTTATATAGTTTTTAACAAATTGTAAAATTTCAAGAATTCCAATGTATTTAATTTTAGGTAGGTACTTATTGTGTAATAATAAATTAATATTATTGTAACTATGTTTAAATATATATAACCTCTCTTGATATCAAATATAATAAATTTACTATCAAAAAGCTTTAAAAAAAAAATAAAAAATTAGGTAATTATAAATTACATAGGTACATTTTATTAAATAATTATATAATTAAATACATTCCATACTACGTTCAGAATTTAATATTAAGGAATTAAAATAAATAAGTACACAAATAATTTATATTATATTTTATATCACTAAGAAACATATTATATCACAGAATATAATATTCTGTGCCTGTATTAATAATAATTAAAAATGTTTATACATATACAATTACAGAATATTGAACTGTTGAAATGAAAATGCCTGAGATAGAAATCCCATGAAAATATGTTTAGCTCAAGAAAATTAATTAATAGCACAGATATATAAATATTAACTATGCTATTATATATATATATGTGTGTGTGTAATTACTGGTTACAGAAGAAATTGCATAGATAATTTCTAATGTAATTGATAATATTACAACGTTTCAATTTTGTGAGTAGGAACATACCTATCAAAATATCTATGTTGTGATTAAAAATGATGAAGTACAAAAATGCCGTCGAGAACAGCGTCTGTTGTTTTCTGTCATCAGGTCTAATGATATCATCTAATCTTCTCTACACCGTGCAATAGACTGTAAAAATAAAATAATCTGTTGATAATTTCAATTGAAATTATTGATATTATAAACCTAAGTTATTGGCATTCATAATATACACAAAATAGTTAAAAAAAAATATATGGGCGAATCAAACTATATATTTCTTTTCGATATTAATCGAAAAAATGTTATATTATACGTTTTTTTATTGTACATTATTGGTACAATATACATTATATAATATTATATAGTATAATATACAACTATATAATATATTATTTATTTATTATGGTATAATGATAATATAAATTATAAATAATATATCAATATATATTATAAAAATATAATAGTTACCTATATATACTAATTTTATATTAATATTGTTAATAACAATAATATATATATATATATTGTTATTTTTCATAATATTATATATTTATTTATTATTATAAGAGTATATACTTTTTTTTTTAATTAATTAATTCGTTCTTAATTAATTTATAAATTATAAATATGTATGTTGTAAATAATGTATTTCACATAATATATATTTTTATTAAATAAAATATTATTTTACCGCCGCCCGACTGAACATTGATTTGTCGACAAATCTTCTCTGTACGACCGGACGTCCGTTTCTCAATATGTGTAGGTACCTATACATTGTGAGTCGAAAAACGGTACCGTCCGTTATCTAAATCGTTGAAATTCTAGAAATTTCGATCATCTCGATTAGATCGCTTATTGTGGTATACTGTCAAATCAAGTTTCGATACCGGAATTCAGCGGTTCGAATTCTCCATCGTCGATCTGATGTTTTTTTTTTTTCGCAATCTCGGCGTTCACGAAGAATAACGAGTGTTTAATATTTATCCAGTGACGGCGAATACGTACTCCAGATGGGGCCGAAGCCAGACCAAATTTTGAGGTGTTTGGTGGTGTTGGTGATTTTAGGTGTAGACGGATGCCATTGCTTTATCAAATTTTCGAACATTATGAATACCTAGATACTAAATAATAGAAAAAAAACACAAATATACCTAATGGACTAATGTAATGCTCTATTGGTATAAATACTGTTTTCCCAAGTTTATTTATGTTATTAAAAATTGAAGTAACTATAGGTATTCCAATATCAAGTTGTTTACCGGAGAAAACGTTTTCTAATTTCTAATTACAGAAACATTTGCAGCAAAAACTGAATTTTTAAATAGGAATTTAAGACACTAGTAATACCTATTATAATAACATTTAGTGTGGTATTTTTTTTTTCGGATAAACAGTTTGGCACTCCAATATTTGAATAGTGCAAAATATGAATAAACTTAATTGACATAGTTTTTTTTCTTTCTTTATACTTTATAATTTTATTTACATAATCAATAAATTTGTTTTTTTTTTTTTTAATTAAATGATTTATTACATTTATTACTCCTTATTTGTGTTCTATTGAAAATAATTAATGTAAAATACCATAAAATATGGAATAATAATTATTAAATATATAATAAAATAACTGATAGGTTATACAATTAATTGTTTATTTATTGATATCCATATGGGAGAGGGGTCGAAGCCATCCACCATTTTGTTAAAAAATGTTGTGGGTAGATGGTAAATGATTTTTTATCGATTAATTTGCCCGAGTAGTTTAAAACTACTTCGGCGGCACTGTGTTTATCCGATATTTAAATGAATCTTAATACATTTTCTTATCGTTGCAACTTTCATTATTAAATACATTTGTAGATTTCCATCTGGGGATAATAGTTTTATGAAACACCGAGAACGGTAAGTCCGACCAACTGATTCACATAGTGATAGTAGGTACCTTTATTATATATTTTCATATCTCATAGGAATGAATTTTAAATCGTCTAGTATTTTTCACAATATTTTAATTATATTTATACATTCGGGTGAACTTTTATCAAGACTTTCAAACATTTTTACATTATATAAAATCTCGAGAACGATAAGTCCAACCAAATCCACATATGTAGAGTAGGTACCTAACCTGCTATATATTATTGTGGTACTTTTCAACATTTTTATTAAATGTAATTTATGTATGTTGTGTTAAACCCGTTACACTCAAGTTATTATAAAAATCTGAGAATAGTAAGTTCCATACATTTTTAAATTACCTATCTACTTTGTCAACCTACAACGGAAACCGGCATGCACCCCCGTATTGAATTAAAAATTTTTTTTAAAAAACCTGGAGATAATTGTTTATATTATTATAATTTATAATATATAGGTTCTTATATTAAAAAAAAAAATTATTTAAAAATTATTAAACCTATTTTTCTGCATATATTTTTTATTTTTTTCAACCCATTAGCAGGAATTTCTAAGAAGCAGATGCTCCTATAAAGTCCCACGTATGTCCGCTATTCAAAAATTTAAATTTTGATTATTCCGCATAAGGAATTAAGTTCCAAAATCAAATTTTGTGGATACATACGGTTACTTAATATAATTACTGATAATTATGGTAAAAATTTTGAAAGAAAATAATATTAACTTTGTAGTGCCGGGGTAACATACCTAAAGATTCATACAATAACATTATAATGTTTAGTTTATTCAGAAAGTAGAAAGATTCAGAACAATTTCGGTCACGATTCTAATCAAACGAAAAGTTGTTCATCGTCAATCTATTATCGTTGACAGACAACGACGAGTGAACGACCTGCAGTAATCATGTACCTACTTGACTACGTACAATATCAAAACTTATCCGTATACTATAACACTATTGTTGGGAGAAATGTCGCCAAAGTGTCGTATATAATGACATTGTACGAAAGTTTTGACTCTGTTGTATTATGCAATTATATAGGACTACACTGAAATATGACAGTTGAAAGGGGTTAATTTGAACCTCTATCACAATACGTTTCCCTGGAAAAATCTTTGACGTGTTCCTCTTTTGGAGAATTACTTTTATTAATAGTTTCTTTATATGAAATAATATATTAGCTAAGGCACTTAATAATAGTACCAAAAATAGATTTATTTATTTTTTGGAGGGGTGGGGGTGACTTGTGAAATTATTTCCCAATTACAAAATTTAATTTATACACATTATAGTGTTTAAAAATGAAACTCATATTTGTTTATATATATAAGTATTTTTTTATATTGCAAAGGCATAGTATTAGGCATAGTAAATATATTTTGTATTTCGAGTATTCATTAACTAAATAATTTAAGCATATTAGCTTTAATTATTATTATAAATTAAAAAAAATATATATATAGTTTGTTCAAAAATGCATTTTAAAATATAATACCAACGTAACATATATATAAATAGGTACACAGTACTCTAGTTATTTTTCCAAAATCTTAAACGACATTTTATTATATAAACAGTAATTATAAATTTAAATTTTTTAGGTACTATATATTTTTAAAATAGCCATCTAGTTAAATAATAACTAATATATTTACATGCTTAGAAAATAAGACTACACAAATTAAATAGAAAATGAAATGGATAGACATCTTATATTATTAATTAATTAATTTATTTATTAAGTTTAAATGCATATAATTATTATATGATTTTAACTTTAAAGAAACATTTTAACATTGAATTGAGAAAATACATTTTTCTACAACATAATGTAGTATTGATACAAGACCACTCTTAAATTACTTTTAAAATATACAATTATATCCAGACCGCAATTTTATAACATTGATATTATTATAATATTAGAACTAGATTTTATTTCAAATATTATAATTTTCATGTTAAAATAATATTTTATGAAGATTAAAATATTAATATTATATTTAAAATGTTATCACAATATTATTATGTTATAATATTTACATTTAAATCATTCACAAATATTAAAATAATATTAAATTATTAATATTATTTTAATATTTATGAATGATTTAAATTTAAATATTATAAAAAAAAAAAAAAAACAAATAATAACATTATGATAAAATTTTAAATAAGCATACCTAATATTAATATTTTAATCTTCATAAAATTTTCATTTTAACATGAAAATTATAATGTTTGAAATAAAATCTAGTTCTATAATTAATAGGCATGTTTTGGCGTAGTGGCCAAAGTAATCAGATCGGCCGAATGGTTTACTTGGTTCGCTAATTTTTTACAGAATCGCTAAAACGCACCTAACCTACTTATTTAGAGAACAACATAGAAATTACTCAGACAGGCGAAGTCTGAAAACATAAGATGTACATTAATATAGATATATATTAATAATATATTTCGCCACAATTTCAATATCAATAATACTAATAAGCACGATATAATGATTATGAACAAAGAATAAATTATATTATTATATGTGTCATAAATATTATAATTTTCGTGCTATACTCTATTCGGGTTCAAGTATGCATATGCGCGAAATTGGGTACCTATATTCTTGAACCACGGGACAAACTTGAACGTATACTATATATATATATATACCACGATAGTAGTTATCAGCTATATCAGGGATGGACACTGGCGGCCCTCGGGCCACATCCGGCCCGCCATCCCTTTTTATCCGGCCCGGACTGTCTTTCGACATTTTAATCATCGAAATTTTGACTACAATTTAATTCAAATATAGTAAAAGTAGCTAGGTAAATTGTGACTTGGAAAAATTTTCAATAATAAAACATGTATTAAACACTTAGATATTAGTTCTTATCATAGATTTTTGCCGACTGCCTTCCGAGGTGGGGAGGAGTAAGACACCCCCTCGAGACGTCCCTAGACAAAATATATATCTATTAAGGTTATTCGACAGTAGATTTTTCAAAGCGCTAAAATGGTCTTGGCATTTCCATAAATTGGCCGTGTTAAACTTGTTCAATTTTAATTTTGGAAAAAGTTCTAAATTCGTTATTATATTTTCTATGTTTTTACCAGATGATTTTTTTAAATAAATGACAAACAATTAAATAATGATTTTTTCATTAATTTGAAACCACCATAAAAATCTTTATATTAATTTAATTTAAAATCCATCAGGTAGAAACACAGTTTAACAACTCATCTTT
>JAIPRL010013136.1:0-10986 GCA_025469235.1 Pemphigus obesinymphae
AAAAAAAAAAAAAAAAAAAAAAAAAAAAAAAAAAAAAAAATAAACATCATTGTAAAACCACTAGCTCCCTCGCTACGCTCAGAATCTAAAATAATAATTCATTTTAAAAATATTTCGTCTGGGGCGGAATTTGGAGTTCACTTTCTAGAAGATAGTCTTTCACACATAAAGTGTTTCTGGTGTAATTTGACAAAGTAGATAGGTAATTCAAAAATGTATCGAACTCTCAGATTTTCATAAAAACTCGAAGTAACGGGTTTCACACAACATACATAAATTATATTTAATAAAAATTTTGAAAAATACCACATTAATATAATATAGTAGGTTCTACTCTACATATGTGAATTCGGTCGGATTTATCGTCTCGAGTTTATATATATGTGGAAATATTTGAAAGTCCTACTGATAAAAGTTCACCTGAATGTATTAATATAAATATAATTAATAAATTGTAAAAAATACCTACTAAGAAAGTTCAAAGTTTTGAAATTCTTTACTATGAGGTATAAAAAAATATGAATTCGTCGGACTTACCGTTCTCGGTGTTTTATAAAACTATTGTCTCCACTGGGGATGGAGGAAATGTACAAATGTCCGAAAAAAAAAATACGAACTTGCCACAGGGTATTAAAATAGGTACTCGGTACAATATCATACGTAGTTCAAACGAACAGAAAAAATATAATAAATATTGTAATAATAAATACTTAATAATAAAAGTTGCAACCATAAGAAAATGTATTAAGATTTCGTTCACATATTGCGTACATTAAATAAATATTGTTATTTTACGTGAAAAACAGTTTGAATTCATTTATTATACCGTAGTTCGGTATAAAATTTTTTCAATTTTTTAAAATTAATCATTTAATTTAAACTGTTATTCCTATAAAATATAGAATACGTTATTGGTCTAAATACACGTAGGATATATTCGCTTTCAAACACCAAGACATTTTTGTATACTAATGCTACACTGCAAGATAACAACTTGAACATAAAGTGTATAGATGTATAATATACCAACATCCAGTAGGTCGCCAAGTTAACTCGGCTTATAAAAATTAAAAAAAAACAATAGACACACGAAACAGAGCATTCTTCATTGTAATATAGGTACAGATGTTTTAATTATACAATTATTTTTATTTTATTTTTCTGTGAAATTTCGACTAGAACACTTTAATCCATTTTTCAGTATGTACAATACCTAAATTTAGTCAAGATGATAAATTTAAACGGGTCATTTTTCACCTTTTTTATAATTTATAAGGAATAACTAAACCGTGAAGCAAAAAAAAAAATGGTTATTACTAATTTCCTTGTAATTTAGAAAATAATTGTGTGTAATTTTTTAGCGTGGTTACTAAAACATACATATTCAAATGATAAGTATATTACTGAATTATATGAAAAAATGAATTAAATTAATTCAAAAATATATCCACAAAATGAGTTCATATATATTATAGGTATCACAGGAAAAAAATAATTTGGTTATAGTAAATGGTTGTAATTATTTTGGTTGGTCTAACTAAATACCAACTGAACAATTACATTGGTACCTCGGTAGGTACCTACCTATACAAAAATTCAAAGGTTCATCATTTGTTAATTATATATTATTAAACAGGTAGGTGTGTATAATATATGCTGCTTTCATACAATATATAATGGATTTCATATTATAGGTATATCTTCTATGTTTTAAAATTATATATTTGTGTTTTTGTTAGATTATACATTTTTGACTAGTATACAATAAATACAATTAGATAATAGATTGGTACCTTACTATATACATTGTATTATTTTTCATATAATTTCATTAATTAATTACTTATATTTTTAGTTAGCAATACTATATAATAATAATATATTATACATAACTAGATACCTGTTTAATAATTTAAAAATGATAAACCTTCGAATTTTTGTATAATATCAGATAGGTATTTGAAAATCGTTCAATATATCAAATATAAATAAATCGGCCATAATTAATGTAAAATATTTACTTGCACTTAAAAACTAGCCAACTATTAATAGGTACCTACTATACGAGAAGTACATATAAATTAATACATTCAAATATTCAATCTAATAATTAAGTTGAAAAAACTAAAAGGCATTATTACTAGAACTACATTATATAGTTGAATATACTTTCCAAGTTTGTGTACAATTATACATCAAATCTATTAATTACGTTGATACAACTATACCTATTCCTATTTTTCTCTGACAATTTACGGATAAAAAATTTTACAGTATTATGTTGTTAAAATAAACACAACTACATCAACAAGGTATATACATTTAGTACGCCTAATCATGTTATAAGATAGTCTGTATAGCTACCATGGTTTATGGTTTCATTAACCATTTAAATGTTTATTGTAACTATTTCTTTCAGTTTAGGATTAATTAATTGAAAACTGGAAGTATTAGGGGTTAAATATTGATAAATAAAAATTAAATTTTAAAATAATTTAAATATACTTTTATACTTAAATACATTTAAGTGGTTCGGAGCGTTAAATATTTTATAGCAGCCTATATTAATATTATTCTACTGTATTATCTCACATTTACTTATAAATAATAACGAAAATACGCCACTAGTTACAACTAATTTTAATAGGTAGGTACCTATATTGAAATTTAAAAATAGTATAGACATGAATTTTTTCTACATAAATACTTACTTTGGTTTTCCACATCACATCGAAACAGGATAAGTCATTTTTTGCTCAGATATTCAATAGTTTCCATTATACCCGAAAAAATGAATTAAATCATGAAGTTTTTGGTTGGCACTGAAAATAACAAAATGGTTGTTGAAGTATGTGTACGTAGTTAAAGTTTATTATTTTATGTTAATTTATATTTATAATAATTGATATTATATATGAATACTAGATAGGTACCTACTCACAATTTTTAACCAAAAGTAATGATCGGATAATTTATAAATGAGTAAAATATTTTTATTATTATTTAATAAGTAAATTTTTTAACTAATATATAAATCCATAGAATTTCTGAAATATATTCAACGTTTAGATTGTCAACCATCGTTTATGATATTGATAGATATCCAAAGACATAATATTATAATTTATGCCATAGAGTAACTGCAGCATAGATATTGTAATTTTATATTTTATTAGGTAGGTATCTAAATTTTATATCATACGTAGGTATAACCACATAGTGATTGCATAATAGAAACATAATACATTATAAAATATATATAAATAATTATGGATAAATTTCGATCGTACAAAGTGTCCGCGGTATAAAAATAAAACAATAGACAGTACAAAATGTCCGTTTCCCACATGAATCACCCTAATATAGAACAGTATAGTATAGTGCTATAGTCATGTTAGACTTGTGATTTAATTTTATTATTTGTAAAATGTGATAAATAAAACAAATTCTTAAAAACGTTTATGAATTTAATTTATTGTTTTTATAAAACGAAAGTAACTTCCCACAAAAATTAGTTAAGCTAGTCGAAACAAGCATTATGGAAACATTCATTAAAATAAGAGTAGGAGAAGCTGAAACCGACCCAATAATAGTGAAATCAGGCTTAAGACAAGGAGACTCTATGTCACCTGTTCTATTTAATTTAGTATTAGAAAAAGTTATAAGAGAAACTAATATCGGACCTCAAGAGGGGATGTCACTACAAGTCTTCAGTAGAGTTATTAACATATGCAGATGATCTAGTCCTCGTGGATAAATCATACACTGGCCTAAAAAAACTATTGGGCCGTTTGGAGGAGGCATCGAAGAAGGTTGACTTACAAGTAAACAAAGGCAAAACGAAATATATGGTTGTGGGGAGAAGAGATAGTACGAGAATATATCTTTCCTTAAAAGTGGGTAACCATGAATACAATCGAGTCAAACAATTATTTAAATACCTAGGTTCGGTATTGACCGAAAAAAATGAAACTGAAAAGAAAGTAGCTGCAAAAACCCTGTTGGGAAACAAATATCTTTACGGACTCTCAAAGATACTAGGGTCACCGTCCCTGTTGAGAGAAATAAAGATACAGTTGTATACTACATTATTACCATGGCCGTATTCAAGGAGGGGGTTTTCCGGGTTCAACCACCCCCCCCCTCCGAAATTTCATCTAAATTTTTTTTTCAAATGGATACTATTTGTTTTTATTTATATTTTATTCTGCAGAATGTGTTTTTATCAATTAAAAAAATTATAGGTAGGTACCTATATGTAATTTTTTTTATTGCATTCTTGTCATTTTGTTATAGAACCTGAAGACCATAAGGAGATTTACAGTGTCGTACTGACAATTATTTGAGTAGATGTATGCTTATTCACTATCGTAAATTATTATCATAGGCTCTGTCAGATTATGGCAAATTCATTTTATTTATAGGTACGTAAGTCACACGCATTTTAATCACTCGCGTACACGATCAATACATTTCGTATCTACCGTTTAACCTTTTATCTTTTATCGAATCCGGTAAATTCCGTTTCTTCGAATTTCATTATTTCAAAAGTGTACATTATGTCTTATCTGACGTTGACTATATATTGACACATATTATATTGTAAGTGCTATTAAAATTTGTATCATGAATGTAACAACAGAGATATATGTCATTGTAATTAAGAAAACTAAAAACATTATAAAAATTTAAAAACTTTTCTTTTAATTTTACCTTAAGTCAAAACCCCCTCCCCCCAAAAACTTAACGCTAGATACGGCCATTATCAATAAATAATAATTTATTACGCCCTATAATTATATACGGAGTAGAAGCATGGACATTAAGAAAAACGGAGGAAAACAAATTGATCATTCTGGAGAGGAAAATCCTAAGAAAGATCTTTGGTCCAGTAAAAGACGAAGAAACTAACCGATGGAAAATAAGAAAAACAAAGAATTAGAAGAACTCTTTCAGAATTTCAACATAATAAATATAATCCAGTGTAGGAGATTACAGTGGGCTGGCCACGTCTTGCGTAGTCTGCACATGATATTGTCAGAGAACCCAAAAGGGAAAAGGCCCCTGAACAGAAAAACTCGGAAAACTGGTTGTTTGACGGAATGGTCCTAGTGGCCGTTAATACCCAAGAAAAAGAAGAAGAAGAAGAAGAAGACAAAACGAATAACTAAAAAATATTATGTACCTATAGAAACCGGGAATTTAGCACGTTCGCAGAGTGGGCATTCCCTAACTCGTTCGCTTACGGGTTTATCGAGAAAACGAAAAAACTAAAATACTAAAAAATAAAATAAAAATACGATACCTTACGGTTATTTCCGTAATGTCTACGTAATGTCCGACGGTGGTAAAAATAGTGGCGACCGTCAATATCCGGCCGACGACGGTTCGACGTCCGTGCCGTGCCGATGTAGCTCGTCGGTTGATGTCGTCCACGAATTTGCGTCCCCGATATGTGCACGCAATTATTATCGACTTGAACGGCAAAAGTGACGATCGTTATTGTGATCCTGACGGTAAAACGATATATACCCCAACAACGCAATACAACGATGAGTGGAACACGTCACACGTACCAACAGAAACTGCACGTCATGTTCCGTGCATTCGAAAGTTCCAGAAACTTCGATTCCATGGTTAGGTTCGGGCTCACCGAACAATAATACTGCGTGACCAATTTCACCGCCGCGGTGGCAATGCATAATAATATACGATATACGTACTCAGGTACCTACTATACCATTGATTATAGGTAGAGGGGAAATGATTTTTTTTTTTTATTAATTGTCACTGCGAATTCAAAAACAGTCAGATCGGACTCGGACTAAATATGTCAAAGTGTATTATACACTGCGGTATATAACATACTAAAAATCACTTTTTTTGGTATTCTCCAGAAGGGGCTATGTCCCATCCCTGCCCCTCTAATGGGCACCAATGTACAGGAGCTTTAAGCCAAATATGGGGGATAGACAAAACCGCCAAACGCTAGGTCCACTTGCTCTTGAGTTATGATCGATCCAAAATTCGATTTTGGACTACCCAAAAAAGTGACTAGTAGTATGTTATATACCTTGGTGTACAACGCATTTTGCCACCGGTCCGAGCCCGTTTTATATGTTATTGAATGCGTTGTAGTGATTCAAAAAGTTTCCTCACCTTTGTCGCGCCTGTAATCGTATACCATTGCTCGAGCATTTATGTACCCACAATTCCGACTACGTTTAAATCACTGAAGCGCAACTCGGTCGGTTAAACGCGAGTACCAGAATTGTGAAGTAATCTGCAATGGTCAACGGTTCGTCAAATCCAGTCGCCGGAATTAAGAATTGTTGCAAAATATACAGCAAAAAAAAAAAAAATTAAAATATACTTCGGGGAAAGTAGTCAAAAAACATAAATAAAGAATAACAACAAAAACTTCAAAATGTCAAGATTTTTTTTCCTCAAATTAACTCGATATTGACACTGCTCATTACCGGCGCGGAAACCAAATGGGCCGTTCCTATTTTCGAGATGGTCCAGAGAGATTAAATGCACAGACACTCAAATTTTTACCCGGGTACTTATAAGGTATTGATTATAAATGACTATATATTTATAATCAATAGTTATAACTACTAGAGCAGAGGGCTTGTAGCATTTGCGTATTTGTTTTACATAATCAAAAAAATAGCAGAGTAAGAAACAAATTCATTTTATGCTAAGATAATGCTAGATTTGTAATTTTATTTTGCATATAAATGCATATTTTGAGTATTTTTTGATTTTAGGGCATGTTTCCTCCATTTTATATACTTTTTAAAGACATATTCAATTTCATTAATAACTTGGTCGTATAATATGGTTGTTGACTGTTTGACGACACGTTTTTCCTAAATATTTTGTATTTTATTTTTTAGAACATTGGAAGAAAGTTCTGCAAGTTTATAATACAAACAAAGTAAAAAAACATTTTTAATATAACTAGTATAATACATCATTTAAATATAATACAATAGGTATAATAAATATAAATAAAATATATAGGTAATAATATATAATAATAAAATATAATATAATAAATTTATATTATAATATAATTATAAATAAAAATACTTTTGTTTTCAATTGTATAATGTATATCTTTGATAGGTACCTACATATTTCGGAGTTTTTAAGTATGGTTAATCTGTTATTTAATTTTGCATATAAATACATATTTTTGATAGGTACTCAAGTGCATATTTGGTGCCTTTTAAAGTCTGCAAGTCCTCTGCTCTAATTATAACGAACCCCTGTGCCGATAGTTATTCTTATTCTATGCCCTATGGAATGAGTAGTGACGACTGTCGTATAGTGTCTGCGCCGGGCGGCGTGGCGTTGCCTGGTGACTGCCACCGATCACATGTTCACATGATCACAAAAAAAAAACGTAAATCGTCAAATTAAATATCAATATTATAAGAAAACGTTTTTATTTTGGGGGGCTATGTATAATTTTGGGGGACTAAGCCCCCAAAACACCCTTTGCTTATATATTAAATATATATTGTATATATAATGAAAAATATATACAATAGGTACTATGATAAATACGTATAAAATAACGGCAAAAAAAAAAAGATCGTGGTATTTAAATAAAATCATTTCCCACGTATATTTCGACTGGGGGCCGTGGCGCGCTCCTGTAATCCAGCTGCTTTGGAAGTCGGACTGCGTGGATGGTTTGAGGTGGGGGAACACTGTGGCGTGTCGGTCCGCGTCGAACGGACGTCCGCGCTAAGCTTGTCGTCAATATGGGCTCGGTGGGGGAGCCCGCCGAGCCCAGGTTAGCTAAGGAGAGGCGAACCGGGCCAGGGGGGAAACCCAGCAGCCAAAAGTCTCCGCGGTGAGCAGTAGTGGGATAGCGTCTGCGAGTAGAACACTCGTTCGCAGCTCCGCCGATATAATCAGACCGCAGTCTTAAATTTTTGCATTTTTTTCGTCACGTTTTTCTCGATTTTCATCAAAAAACTCTAATTTTTTTTTATATTAAAAATTTAACTCGCACATTTTTTATTTTATTTATGTATTTATTTTAGTAGACGATACAATGTGTAATTACTAGGGCCCGGATGTTGATGCCCTAAAAAACTCAAAAAATGCCCTAAAAACTTACAAAAATACATTTAAAAAATTTAATTTATAAACAATAAACATAAAAAAAAAACCTTTAAAATTTTTTAAATTATATATATTTTTAATTAATGTTTTATTAATTACAATTAATATATATGCATATTAAATAACTATAAATTATAGTTATTTAGTTAGTCCAGATACTAACATATTCCAATATTGGGGAAGGAATTGTGACTATCCTAGACTTCAACAACTATCATTTGTATCTTTGTGCTCCACCGGGAACTGTATTATCTGAAAGGCTTTTCTCAACATCTGGATTAATTGTGGATAAAAAGAGAAACAGATTAAAACCAAACAAAGTTAGGATGTTAGTGTTCCTCAACAAATTTCTAAAGTAATTTTTTTTTTATATAAATGTACTAAATATAGGTACTTGAGAATATTGATATAGTTATAATCAAATATTCTTGTTTTATGAATTATTAAAAATGTAATATAAATAAAAAACTATTAACTTATAATTATTATTTATGTTTCACAATAAAATTGGTATTAATAAAATTCTTTTTAAATGTATTATTCTTATTTTTAATAATGTTCAAAAAAATAATTGGTATCGGAACCGGTATCGATAACCGATGATAAAATTTTTGGAACCGGTCAAGAACCGGAATCAATGATTTTTTAAGAACCGGCCCATTTCTAACTATAATACATATATTAAAGTTTGAATTTGAAAATTGGTTTTATGTAAAAAATATATAATTATAATAAGTAAACTCGTGAATTTTCTGACGATTATTGAAAAATAGTTAAAAAATAATGCCCTAAAAATAAAAAATGCAAAATAAAAATTAGATACTTAGATGATTCGTATGTCATTGAATCATATTTTTAGCTACGAAAGCATCGCCTAAGACGTCAAAAAAAAAAAAATGCAAAAGTCATTAACATCCGGGCCCTAGTAATATTACCATCTAATAATCGATACCCGTTTAATTTTGTATTAGGTACCTATTTTCACTTCTTTCTTTAGTAAATTTATTTGAAATTTCTTTTTCTATGGCCAAAGAAATTCGTTCTCACACTAATTTTAAATGACCACAGTAGGAAATATTTATTCATTTTTCTGGTTTAAGTACTTATACTTGAATAATTTTGAATAAAATTTAATGTCTCAACCCAAATTAAAAACCTGCGGAGTGACAACCGTCCTGCCCAATTTTTTTAAATTAAATTTATAACTTAAATTTATAAAATTAAATTTTAATCCTAAATGTAGGTATATAATACAATTTTGTATTAGGTACCTATCTATGTTTATATCTTTCTATGGTTCTTTTAATTGAAATTTCTTTCTCTATGGCTATATAAAGTCATTCTCACACTAATCCCAAATAACCTCAGTAGGGAAAAATTCATTAATTCAAATAATATAGGAGCCTACATGTAAATAATTTTGAATACATTTTATTGTCTCTACCCAAATTGTAAAATCTGCCAGGTCCGCAACCGTCCTGTTCAATTTTTTTTTTTAAATTAAATTTTCAAAAGTAAATTTCAATCCAAAATGTAAGGTATATAATACATATTATTATTATGTACTTATTTTCATTTCTTTTTTCAGTGAATTTAATTAAAATTTCATTAGCTATGTCCATATAAAATCATTCTCACTCCAATTCCAAATGATCTCAGCAGGGAAAAATTTATTCATTCATTTGGTATAGGTACTTACACTTAAATAATTTTGAATACATTTTTTTGTCTCTGCCTATATTGAAAACCTTGTGGGGTCCATATCCATCCTGTCCAATTATTTTTCATTTGAATTTACAAAAATAAATTTCAATCCAAAATGTAGGTATATAATACAAATTTGTATTAGGTACCTATTTTAATTTCTTTCTCTGGTAAATTTAATTGGAATATCTTTCTCTATGGCCATATAAATTCATTCTTACATCAATAACAAATTACTTTAGTAGGTAAAAATTTATATTATATATATATACATACATTATAATATATATTTTTAACAGTATTCTATTATTATTATAACACTAAAAAAGCAGATTTTTATTCCTTTAAATATTATTCTTTCATTCCTAATGTTGTGTCTACTGATTAGGTACTTATTTATAGCCCTCCCCACTATTGAAAAATTCTGCATACGTGGTCGCCTTGTAAATAACATTATTTGTACATCATTGAACTATTATTTAGAACTGTAATAATTAAGGTGTAAATGGACCAACACAGAATTACACAATAAAGCTGATTGTAAAACTGAGAGCATTACCGTTCAATTAATACAATAATATATTATTGTGTACATTAATAAATACATTAATTCTATAATATTGTAAAAGTTGTTATATTTAATTTGTTTATCTACTGATATTATTATGATAACAAATAATGTATTAAAATATAGGTAGCTACTCGTATTATTTAATTTTTTTTTTCAATTCATTTAATTATTTACTATGTTGTATCTTAAGTTCTTGGTTGTATAGTGTATACCTAGAAATTGGATAGGTACCTACTTAAACAAATTTGCTTAATTTTTACTACTTTTAATATTAGTTGAATATTCGTATAAATATAATATTATGTCTAAAAAATAATATTTGCATTTTAAATAGAAAAATACTTATAGGTGTGTGTTTAATATTTATTTATATACTTATATCCAGTGGTTAAAGTGGAATATATTTGCAGGGGGGACTACAGCTAATGCAAAAAAAAAGGGCGTCCCCTGAACCAGTACCGTAATATTTTTAAAATATGTATATAAATTTAACTCTTAATCCATGTTATTATTGACCTAATTTGTAAAAATTTATCACGGACGTATATATGTATATACCTATTATT
>JAIPRL010013137.1:0-10985 GCA_025469235.1 Pemphigus obesinymphae
CTTATCCTATTTACGTGTTAAATACATCATATAATAATTTCTTTGTATTTCAACGTAGAACTTCAATCCACGAAAGGTACGTAAATTTATATTCACCTTAAGCTTATTTTCCTATCTATTTCTACTACACTAAAGTCATGAAATGATTGAAAATAGTATTTAGGCTCGAGATATAAAATAAATATACATATTGTACATCTTTTATTTGAAAATACGTAATTTAACACGACGAAGTGCGTGTGCGCAGCAGGGTGTCTATAATCTGTACTGTAATAATAAATATTATTGTCCCTTTCTACCAGATTCGTATACAGACGAATAGGACAATCATTCAAAACATCATAATATTGACTGTCCTTTTCACTTCCACAAAACATACCCTGTCTATTATATACATATTTATATATCAATCTTTCACAATAATCCCGATTACAGAATAATAATAGCCATACATCAATTATATACCTATATACGTTGTTTCCGCAAATTACCATTCTTATAATTTATAATTCTATTATTCTAATTATATTTTTATATCCGCCTGTTATCTTTTTTACAATAAATAAATATATTATTTTAATATATTTTTATACTCGAACCATTTCCTTTCACCCCTATTTTCGTTTCATGACAAAATATATTATGAGAATCATCCGTTTTGATATAGTGAAACATAAATGAGTACCTATCGTTATAAAAATCGCCATGAAATATATAAACTATAATATTTCGTAACAGATAATACATTTTAATAATGTGTAAATATTCAGCTTTGGTAATTATTCTCTAAACATCCAATCATTCTCCAGTAAAGAACATACAGAATCTTGATATTTTTTCATATTTGAAATTGGAAAATTCTGTGTAGTCTTAATTTTATCAAGCCTTTAGTCTAAATCAATGAAATGAAACATTGTATTCAATCGCCTTAATTTATTTTTATGAATATTGGCTATATTTACGAATGGAGTATGGATATTATTTTAAAAGTCAATCTGATATTTATTATTTAATTCTGTTTCCTATAATTTCAATAACACGTACTATTAAGTAAACAAAATTGAATTAAAATGTATTATAATAGGTATTTGGTTTAAAATGAGTATAAAATATCTACTATTAATAAGTTAAGTTCAATTACAAAAATTAGAGTTCATATAATATTAAATGTGTTAAAAATAAATAGCAAAGTTAATAATATAAATGAACTCAAGTAATAGTAAAGTTAAATTTACCCAAAAGCCTTCAGTTACAAGTTAATTGGTAGTTAACAATCAATAATTGTAACTAGTTAAGTTTAAAGTTTAAGCGGGAAAAATTATATTAACTTGAATTCGGTTAAAATTAAATATAAAAATTATCCTTAAAAGAAAAAAATATATATATGTAATAATATACAGGTTGTAACAATTTTACAAAAATTGTTGGAACATAACTAAAAAATAGTACTCAAATGACTTAGCAGTAATTGCACAACGATAAAAGTTTGAAGAAATCGGAGAAATACTTAAGGAATCACTATTGACACTATATAAATACATATCTACTATACTTACAAACCAAAATATCTTTTTTTTTTTTTTATAAGCGGCCTTTAAGACTAACCCTCCAAGTATATACTCCTCCATATATTTCTATCCTCTGTTGCTTCCCTCCATTGCACATCAGCTTCTATCTTTCCTACATCTTTGATAACACAATCTTCCCATATTAAGTGAGGTCTACCTAAGGGTCGTTTTCCTACTGGATTTTTTCCGATTACGGTCCTTATTATTGATCCCTGTTTCCTCCATGCATGCTCCGCCCATCTCAGTCTTTTGACTGAGATTTCTTTTGTGATGTTAGGACGTTGAGAAAGTCTCTGGAGTTTCTAGTTATATCGTTTCCTCCATTCCCCGGTTTGATCATCCTTGCACGGTCCAAAAATCCTTCTCAGAATTTTCCTTTCGAAAACCTCCAACCTTATTTGTTCCACTTTCCTGAGAGGCCAAGTCTCCGAGCCGTATAGCACCACTGGGCGTATCAACGTCGTATATATATTTGTACTTTAATATTTTTTAAAATAGCTTTGGCACTCAGTACTTTTCCTAACCCATAATAGCAGTTATTCCTTTTTTTTTAGTCTAGTATCAATTTCTACTTTTATATTATAGTCGTTAGTTAATATTGATCCTAAATAATTAAAGTGGGACACTCTCTTAAAGCTGTGGTTTTCTACTTTCATTATTTCAACTTGTCGGTAATTCACCTCTCTTCTATTCACTATTATAATATATTCTGTTTTTTCATCATTCATCTGTAAACCAACTTTTCCCGCAATATCTCACTTTAAATATCTAAAAGTGAAACGGGATCGTGCTCTAAAGGGCAAAGCACATTTAGGGTGTAACAAAAAAAAAAAAATTTCAAATCAAATAATTTGCTAAAAAATTTACAGGAACAAAATGGGGTGTTAACTCAAATAGGCTACGAATATTCTAGTCTAGCCCTTATTGTTACTCAGCTGGATAGTACAGTGGCGCCGAATACATACTTCAGTGGTTCATTTGAATCCCCTAAATTTGGGAATGGGTGGGTGATTACTTGATTACTTGACATAGGTATAGACCGTGTAATTGTATATAACATATAGTAGGTACATAAAACTATATACCTAAAACTAAAGTGTGTAAAATTCGTAAACTATTAGTATGATGATTATTATACATAATACAAATATAAGAAAACAATACTTTTACTTGTATTGAACTTAAACGATATAATTATAAAATATGAAATAATGTACCTATTGGTTATTAAATTGGCTTACAGTAGGTATCGGGGGTATTTACCCGTTTTTATTTCTTAGTTTGTAGCTACACAAATTAAATTGATTTCTTGTATACAGAGTGAATCATCAACAATAATTAGAAGTTATTTATTTTATATTTTTATTTTAGTCATATAATAATAGGTACAGCAACAGTAGAACATTTGGATATAATTTTGTATATTTTTTTACATTTACAGGACAATGTAATTCAAATGATAGATGTAGATTGATAGATTTTTGCTGAGAATAAAGAACTTTAATAATTAAAACCTATTGGCCGACACGAAAGTAGTAGAAACAAGTGTGTAACTGTAATAGGACCACTTGACAAATTGACAATATTTTTTCTATTCAATATTATAAAGTTTTTTTTTAATGATTGCTATACTCTTACGCTATAATTACAATATTTTTAATATAATTAACATTTTAGTTTCTGAGTGGTTTGTGGAAGCTAGTTTTCAGTTTTTTAGTCTTTCGATCTTCCATATACTATGAGACAAGATGATGGAGATCTTTTAGTAGGTAGGTATTTTCCTGCTATTTTGAATAGTTCAGGGTTGATATTATCCTAATCTGGTGATTTATTTTTTTTTTTTTAAAGATTTCAATATCAACTCAATTTCATCTGTTCTGGGTTCAGGTATTTCTGGCTCATCTGTATCGTATATCGACTTACCGAATCAAACAGTAATATAAATAATATACCAAAATAATATAACAAAAATAATGTTATATGAAATTTATGAAAAATTATTAAAAATGTATATAAAAAAAGAAGAAGAAAAATACTCCATCAGATATATGGCTATAATAAGTGTGTAGTGTAGCTGATGTATTGATCATTTCACTCACCGAAGTATACTAGAAAACCAATCAAAACTGAATTTAAAAAAATTATACGATTTCTGTGGTCATAATATTACCTATACTTATATTATATGCCGTATGCGAATAATAACAGAGTTTAGTCCCTGGGGATAAAAAAAAATCATTATTATAGTGCGTTGGACTAGGTCGCGGAAATATATGATGTTATAGCCGTTATGTTATATTACACGAAAATTAAAATTACATTGTGATTGTAGGACGTAATAGGGCACGCGATTTGTACGTATAAAGTATATGTAAATATTACATGCGTATTATGCATATATTTTTAATGAAGCAAAATATAGAACATTTTTAATCGGCACGATATTGTCGACGTTTGTTACTTATACTTAAAAAGAGTTAAAAAAAAATCGTTAAAGTTCGCACACGCGAATTCGAAAACCTAGGCTTATAAATATATTATGTATTAGGTAACAATATAAATAATTATTGAGTTAAAAGTTAAATGAATAATAAAGGTTGTTCGAAAATAAATACTTCAAGTAGAAAGTTAATATTTGTTACATTGCTATTTTTAGATTCTGAGCGGAACGAGGAAGCTATTGGTTTTACAAAGTTGTTTTTTTTTTTGTTTGTGTACATGATACGTATATGCTTTTTCTGGCAGAAGGGATCGAATAGGAGTTTTGGGATACAGAGATTTTTGATGTCAAATGAATTTTCGTCGTACTTTGTAGAGGTGATTTTTTTTATTTCCAAGTAGGTAGCAAAAAAAAAAAAAATACAGATTATAAGATTATAATATTATATCGGAAATTGGTTACAAATGGAAAAATAACAAATACATAGTTGTTATGGTTACAGATTTTATATTTTTTTTAATTGACTATTTAAAGGTCAAAGCTAATTTTTTAAAATATAATATTACCGAACCTCGCTCAGAATCATCTTTATAATACATTCAATGATTTATCTTTGCATTCAAATCTAAAATAATAATAATACACTATCCTGTCCAAGAACCGAAGTGTTCTTAAAGACAAACTTCCACTATTTATATTTGGATAGCTTTGATATACCAAATTTTGCTCAGAGCCGTCTTCTTAATGTAATTATATATCTTTGCTTTCAAATTTAAAATAATAATACACTATCCAACTTTCAGCATATGTATTAGGAATTCAGGACTTCTTAATATTCTAGTATTTTATTTTAGGAATTATTTTGAATATAAAATAGGTATCCATAAAAAATTACAACATATATTGGAAGATTGGTCACGAAGTAATGTATTTTATCAGAATTAAAGGATAATGAATGTAATATTTTTAATAAATTGTTTTAAATATACGAAAAAGATAATAATAAGAAATAATATACTTATAGGGGACCATTTAAAAACCATGAATTTTTAAAATATATTTTTCAATTGTTGGATTTAAAATTTTTCTTGAAATGTCATTAAAATATGTCCTGTCTATAGAACCCGTTAAAAGCGGGTGTGCATTGACATTCTTTAGGAATATATAAGATTGCATATTATATTCTCGATAAGGACCGTAATCAATCGTGTTGTACAGGTATCCTTAAAAAATATTTGTTACCTACCAAGAGAGTAGTAAACAGCTCTATAATAAACAATCCTGTATAAACTGCCCTATACGAGTATATTATGTTTGACGAGATGTACTGTCTGCGGAATTATGTGCAACTTTTATAAATGATAGGTACAAATAAGTTTTCTCATATTATATGGTAATATATATATATATATATATATATATATATGTATATAAATAGAAAGTTTTCAGAACTTTCTTTTGTACAATATATAATATTATACCACACGCGTATCAAATTATTTTGACAACTAATCTGTAAAGTTACCAACGTTAATTTCACATACGTTCCACGACTTCCATGCATGACGTTTTATATTAAATTCAGGAATACCAAGACTATTCTTACTAGATGTCAAATATATAACGTATAAATTCGAAATACTTAGTTTTTATTTTTTTTCCTAAGTATCTAAAAATTATGTATCAATGTAGTCGAATAACGTTAATGTTTTGTAACGGTGATATGATTAATTTTGTTTATTTTTTCATTTTAGAGGACGCCACACCAATGATGATTTTTAGTAGTAAAACTTGTCCACGAAAAATAAACGAAATAACTTCATACAGTGATTTTAGAGTTAATACATCTAGCTATTATCAAATATATAAAGAACCATATTTTGGAGACGATCTCAATAACGTTTTAAAAATATTAATTACTAAAAAAGTTTATAAATGTCATATAAATAAAATAAAATAAAATAAATGTTTTTTTTTTTTTTTTACATATAATATTGAACGTATCGTGAAATACCGCGATAGGGTCATCTTCTAAATATTGTCCTTTATATATTATATTATAAAATAATGTATAGGTACTACCTCAAAAACCATTTTAAAAAGCCTTTTTGTATGTTTTTCGTAAACATTTTTTCGAAGTTGTTGTCCGGATTCTATAATAATAACATATGGGACTATTTCTTAGATTACTTTTAAAATGTATTTTAACATTTTTTAATTGTTACATTTTTATTTTTCCAGATAAGTCTTAAAAATTGCCTATACAGAACCCCTTAATAATGGTTGGTGGGCGTTACACCACACGAATCTAAGGAGTATTATTTAGGCAATTTATTATACTTTCTTAGTACGATTTTGTGTTTGTGTGATTCGTACGTGATCATTAATGTAACCCGTATCAAAAGTATACGGGAAGCCATTACAAGAACCCGCGTGCACATGTCAGCTATCTATTTTATAACCACGAAAAAATTTACATTTTTCACTCAAACAGACGATTCTAATTCCATCAGAACGTTACAATGAGTACATCAATTTTAATTTTGTAAAAACATTCTAATTTTCCATAGTGTTTACGACGGAATGATTGAAGCACTTTATAAAAATTGTTTTTATTTAATTAGATATTTTTGTTCAAAATTTTGAAAATTTTGGACACTTTAAATGGTTTTAATTATTGTATAAAATATGAAAATTAAAAATGTGGCTCGATCATTCCCCCAGGTAAGTAATTAAAAATCTATATACGTTTTTAAAATTGTTATCGGAGTACGCATCGTGTCGGACTATCAGAATTAGAACGAGTAGTTTTTGATTAAAAAAAATGGTGGTGTGATGAGAGGCCCCTTAAGAGAACGTAATATCCGTATTTGCTATCTTCGTTTAACCAATTGATAAAATACGAAATTTACGTTCAGCATTTTTATCATAACTTTGTCATTTTTAATATTAGAGTAAATTGATCTATTACCAAATGTATAGATGTATGCCGTAGCGTCGTATTTTTTTGTAAAGAGATAAAATTATTTTTAAATAAATTTATCTTTAAAATTAAAATTTTGTAAAAAAGGCGACCCAACGACATAGATAATTTTCTCGTCTCTAAATTTGGTAATTGATCAATTATTTACTTTGATATTAAAAATGACGAAGTTGTGATAAAAATTCTGTAAGTAATTTCGTGTATTATCAGTTAGGTTAGGTTAGGGTATCACGTCCTCTTAATATGTCGTGCAAACTATATGACAGGAAGTACCTATAATTATATTTTATGGGATGCTGATGTCAATATTGGAATTAATACTATTTTGTCGATAGGTATTTATCATGATATAATCTCATGTTTCCGGTTAAAATATGTCTATAGAATATTTATTGTAAAGTCGAATGTACAACCCACTGACTCGCATACAATTTTTAAAATGTTCCGAGAGCGAAATATAAAGTACACAGATTATTATTCAAGTGTATCGTTAAAATATGAATAAAGGTCCATTGACATCTCAAGATAAACAAAAATGATTATACGATTGTCAACGACTATAGTAAGAAATTTTATGCATTACAGAAATGTTTGTATATAATTTTTTTTATATACATAATAATTGCTGAAAAATATGAAATAAAAAAATAAAAATAGGTACCTACGGAAAAAAATACATATTTATATATGAATTCGTTTTATGAATATTATATGCTTTTCTAACAATTTTTTCTGTATAACGATAACGATTTTTTTATTTATACATTTTATCTGTATGTAGGTACATTGTTCATATTATACCAGTTATATAAGTAGCTGTACAATTTTTTTTTTTTACAATTTATTTTACACATTTTAATAATTTACCATGTTTAAAAATAATAACAATTTTATACTATATATTTGTAATCTAAATTGCATCTTGATTCACTATACGATTACTGATTATATGGTAACTGAATTAAATTATTTTTTATCTGTACAATATACGTAGGTACCTATATTATATATATATATTTTGGTGTTGTAGAATCTACCTGTGTTCACGAAAAATATTCATCATAATATTCATAACACACACGATTTTCGACTTACTATAAAGTACGCATCAAATTTATTATACACTAAGAAATCGATATATACGCCTTAAAATACCCAAAATTTCAAAATACACACTAAAAATAATCAGTTTTTTTTTCAAGAATATTTTATGATTAGGCTTAGCATTTACAATATTTATATCAACCAGAGAAAATATGCAAATGTATAATATAGGCATTGTTCTATCGATATTAATAATTGTAAATTATTACGAACACTAGTTTATTATATAGGTATAATATGACGGGGGTAGGTACACGTGTTAAAATAGTTAAAACCACGCTCAATATGTATATACAGGTCTATCGAGGATAATTAAGTTTATTCATAAGGATGCCATACGTCCTACATATTATTCGGAAACAATGGAACATAATTAATTTCCAGGTTTTGTCCTGGTGTCCCTATACAATAATAAAACAACCGTAAAATTTCCTGTACTTTGAAAACAGAATATTATATCCTTCGTGTAATCTACCTATAACACTTTATATATATATATATATATATATTTAAGTCTTAAAATATCATTGTGGTTTTTTAAAAAGAAGTTTAAAATATTATTTTGAACTATGACTGTTATGATATTTAAATATACGTAGTATTAGGTATAACTACTAAATATATTATTGAGTGTTATCACTTATCAATATTTAATTTTCAATACGATTTTAATATGAGATGAAAATTACCCATGCGTTTATAATATGATAGATGAACGATCAATATAGTAATGCGTGTTATTTACTCAAATACGAGGTAGTTTTATGATAAAATATACTTATCATCATATAAAACTAAGCGGAACTGTTAAAAATGTGTTCGTGTGTAGAACACATACATTGTGTTATCTACTCGGAAGTTGAAGAGACAATATTTGAGTTTACTGTGTAGCAAAAAAATTAGTTTTATGCTATATAATTATTTATACGATATTTTAATATTATTTTATAATAGTAAATTATCAGTATAGACTATAGAAAACGATGTTTATATAGTTTGACTAGATACATTTTATATGCAATGCCCAAAGGATTTATGTATAATATTATTATTTGATATTCAGCATTCTAAGACAAGTGTATTGATGTACAACTACGGTAATAATCTTTTGGGAGAATTTTCTCTAAAATTGAGAATTTTTGGTAATTTCATTTTTTTAGCCATATTTTATCAATTTAAAAACTATATAATATTTTTGCTAAAATAATTAATTTTAGTATTATTGCAGTGGTCTTAGTTGTAAAATAATAATAATAATCGAATTTTATTATTGTTAATGACTAATGTGAGATGAATGATGATAGGTATATTTATATATTGATAATCTATTATCTACATTTATTCTTACTATTCAAATTATTCTTAAACAAAATATAAAACTCAGATGACGACAAAACTAGTGCAATGGCCATGCCGGTACATTTGTCCTATATAATATTATAATATAATTAAAAAAAAAAAAAAAAAACATTTTATATGTTCTGTATTAAAAGAAACTATAATAATAATAAAATAAGAATCAATAATAATTGTGTACGAACTAGTGTAGGTATATCACATTATCACAGTGTAGTCATGAACCATGGCCAATTTTAAGACATGTATTGTCACATAAATCGTTGTTATCATTTATCTGTTTATTCTTATTTTTGTTAATTATGATGTTTATAAAGCTTGTTTTCTATCCGATTCTAAAGGAAATCTCGACAATATGATTCATTTTTATTATTAATGTTTATTTTTGATGAATTATGATTAGGTACCTATATTAAATTTGAGAGGTTTTTTGTTACCTACTTCGTGAGAATATTCTCCGGTAATAATCTTCTAGAGAATATTCTATACTCACATCACTAGTCAAGTGCAAGGCTGATGCCTAGCTTGCCTATACCTTAGGCTTGCCCTGGTAGATATTGATTTATGTCATTCTGATAGATCGAATATGACGTTGATGCATGTGTTACAGGGGGTGGTGCAGGTTGCGTATGGAGAGTCCTGGATTAGAAATTATTAAAATATGCACTATATATGGTATCTCATGAAAATAAACCACTGTTAATCGTATATTTAACTAAACACCCAAAAATAATGCGTAAAAAAGTGTGCATAAACGACTGGTTTGGATTTTGGAAGATAATATAAATGAAATGTAGGATGAGGTAGCAGAGGGTGTTAAGAGAGTTAAGTAATCAAGAAAGTCGTTGGTGAGAGTAAGGGTTGTATGCCGCCAGAGATAAGCAAACATGGTGATGGTCAGAAGAAGTGCTGGAGATAATACTAAAGAAAAAATAAGTTAGGAAAGCCCACTCTGCGAACGTGCTGAATTCCCGGTTTCTAAACGTATTTTAAATAATAATCTACAAATATAAAATGAATAATATCTATCTTTCTAGTAACCAAATCAACAATGTTCCTTGTAAATATGTTATAAAAATATTATAAAACAAATAATTTATATTTCTATAGTAACCAAATCAACAATAGAAATTATGTACTATAGTAACTACGGACGGACGGAAAGGATAGAGATATAAGGTTTCCAGGGCCATAAAAAATACTTTTAATAAGTATTTAAGTAAGTAAAAAAAAGTATATACCTATATGTATAGTGTATATTTTAAAAACATAATTTGTTCAAAATAATTGTCAGTTATTGATGTTTTTCTTTTAGATTCTGAACGTAGCGAGGGAGCTATTGGTTTTACAATGATGTTTATTTTTTATTTTTTTTATTTTTCTGTAAACACTTTTTATACCAGAAAAAGTGCTCCGATCTTTACAAGCTTACCCGGTTTCCGGTAGCAAATTGCATCTAGTTGGTACTTTAGAGAGGTCATTTTTCAATTTTCTCAATAGTTTTTTAATGCGTAAGGAAAAACTACGAAAAAAT
>JAIPRL010013138.1:0-10985 GCA_025469235.1 Pemphigus obesinymphae
GGCGTGCTGGTATCTATATTCTATAAATAAATCGATTAAATGGAAATCCATTTCTTTATTATCTATAGTAACACAGGTATTATGAATTATATCATTTTATGATTTTTATGGAAATATATATTATCCCCCCCCCTTAGGCATATATTTTTTCATTTCACTATATATTTCCATAAAAAAAATTAAAAGTCGAAGTGCAAGGGGGGGGGGATCTATCGCCCAAATCCCCCCCCCCGTAAATACGCCACTGTATTATATTATAGACATACTATATTATATAGGTACCGTCTCCTGCAGCTCGAGCTGGCAATCTGCGAAATTTACATATCCTCACGCGGACGTAATGCGCATACAGCAGTAATATCATATTATAATGATGTGCCTAAACAGACGATTGTAAATAATTCAAAGGTTTCCTACCCCCCCGTGTTACAAAACGTATTTTGCGGAATAATTATAATATGTACATAATATCTATATCCGTACAGACATTGTGAATATAACGTATACATCATATTATCGTCGTTATTATTCAACGATACGAGAGATATGTATAGGTACGCGCTTAAATAATAGTGTCTATTGCCGTTTCTTTAAAAAAAAAAAAAAAAAACGTACAATAAAAAGGGAGAAAATACGATATAAATTGACGTATAAGTCCGTATACGTTTCGATCTTACATTCGCGATAAATAATATATTATACAGTGTGTTTCGCAAGCCTTAAAATTATAATATGCGAACAAATAAAAAACCAATGACTCAATATCGAAATTGTCGCGTTCCGTCGATAATCCCGTAGTTACATCACGTCGTTGTGGTCGTCATACTCGATTTTATTATAATAATAACATTAATCGTCAATTCATATTTTGGCAGAGTTTGACGTCAAATGTCTACAATTTTATAAGGAAGTTTGCAATTAAAATCAGTCGGACGTGTACTAACTACTAGGTTCTTCGACCCGTGTTGTGTGTTCATAACGACTTACATGCGTAGCCTATATAGGTATATAGGTGTGTTATAATATATCTGTCGGTAAAATTTCATTCACAATATTCTCAGGCTGAGTTGCATTATAAAAAAAAAAAAAAATCTGTAAATCAATCTGTAAATTTCTTGTCGACTCTTGTCTGCTTCGGTAAGTTCTATAGGATCAGTAAAACTTCAAAGGTGTTGTCACCAAAATCAATTTTTATTTTAACGTTAACCATTCATATCAAATATTTTATACCATACTCATTTTATTCGAATATGAATATGGAAAGTATAGGAATAGGCGGTAAAAAATTATAATCAGTAGTTTCGTCGGTTTTTTTGTTCCTATAAATTACAACTTACGAGTACCCACCTAATTATCGTTCTACCATATTTTGTCATTTTGTATATTTTTACTTTACTTTTGAACTATAACTACCTATTATTATTATTATTATTATTATTATTATTATTATTAATGTTCAATGAAACTGAATGTCGTAATAATAATTTCACATGAAGAATATAATGACTGACAACAATATTTACATTGATAATAATTGATAATCAATCTTATCAATCTTTTAATCGATCTGTAAAATTCACCGAACAAAATTATAGACTATATAACTTACAGATCTGTAAACTATAATTTACCGATCCATTAGTGCGTTAACGGTCTGTAAACCGTTTGTAAGTAGCCAATGAACGTTTATGCAACTCGGCTTCGGTCTGCTATCGCATATATAGTGTTCGACAAAAACGAGTATATACAGACCTATATATATTATATTATATTATATTTTATATATACATTATCTGTACTGCTATTTGAACTTCACTGTCGTCTGCACGTCATATAATGTGTCATAAACTCTTAAGATTTAAGTATTACGTAAGTACAAAATTCTGTGCAAAAATATTGTCAGCCAATATAATATATGGACTTGTTCAAAAAAGCACTCTGGTGAAACGTTACCAACATTTTCCGGAAATGTCGATATATTATCAACAACAAAATAAAATACATTTTATACGAATTTCAGATGCGATTTTCTAAATCGAGTACATAAAATCCGCATAGACTAGACCTATTGGCTAAATGGGTTGCGCTTCGAGTCAGAACCCCTCGAACAACATCTGATGAACAGAAAAAAAAAAAAAAAGTATTATGGAAGAAAAATGCATTTTTCACTTTTTGTAATAATCACTCCTGTCATATTGCATTTTTATTTAAAATGTTAAGACAACCGTCACAATATTCATGGATTAAACGGTAATATTATGATAGTTTTTTTCCAGATATATTAGGTACCCATTTTGCTCATCACATCTTGCCAGCATATTTCAATAGGTAGGCGGATGGTGAGGAAGTCGCAATCCGTTTATTGGTTTTCAGTGTATCTATGGTAAAATCAGAAAACGTAAATATTTATACCTATATATTATATGTTTTGGCTCAGTATTGCACCAATTATTATTTATCAGGTAAACGCGTGTAAATAATTTTTGGGCATTTGACGTTATGAAACATTCATGCTAATAGACAGAAATGAATGTTATACTGTTTCTTCCATATTATATCATACGACCACCAAATTAAAAGTGAGTCAATAGTTTTGTGAAAAGCTCAGTTTATATATAATTTGAATATTATATGGGCCTACGTCAACTATATTGCTTTTGGGAAACCTAACTTTTGCATTTTGGGTGTATATATAGGTAACAGCAAAAACAATTATTTATGTCACAATTTTATTATTCTATTATTGAAATGAATAACATGGACGGTGACTCACTATAGCAAGCTGTCGTTTAGCCGAACTAATCAGCTGATAGGTTATCATATTATTACCACGTTATTTATATTTAACGATTGTTTGTTATTCCATAGGTACTATTACTATACATATTATGTTTTCGTATTTAGTTTTTAAATAGATGTGAATCGCCGACATTAAACCGGCGCCTATGCGTTAAATATTGTAATAATTTATGAATATCGACGTAGGTATAATATTCAATGAACTGCAATATTATGCAATTTTATGATATGGCCATCGGTAGTCGAAACTTTAAACGTCATATTGTATGAAAAAAGTTTTTAAAAAGAAAAAACAGAAATAATCGAGATTAATTATAACATGTCGTTATGTCATCAATGTATTCTGTAAGATTCTGAAATCTTTCAAATTCTGTAAATAAAGCGTTGTTTTTTTTCGGAAAAAGCTAGAAAATTATTCAAGTTTTTTTTTTTTTACTTTTCAAATTATATAATGCATACTACGACAACACTATATTATATTTGGATTATTTAATCGTTTTTGTAATTTGTATGCAATCAAATTGCTTATAATTTCTTGTAAATACTGATTATATACGTAAAGAATGTATATATATATATATATATTCAAACTCTAATTAATTTTGAAAACCTTAGGTGGAAATTTTTGTTTTTGTGCACATCTCTGAACATAATTTTTTTCAAAATGTACATTATTTAATATACCTACTAATATATTGATTTATACATACAGAACTCGCATTGCCTTACACCGAAGTGAGTAAAAAAAAAATACTGATGGCTTATCCAGTACAGGTTAATTCCATTGCCAGTATATTTACGAAATCCGTACAATTTTTTACGTCTGTTTAAATCTGTGGTTTAAAAATGTCTAACTACGATGCCACTGTATATTTTTTCCCCCAAAAATTAACGTTTTTATATTATACAAAATGGTAAATAACAAAAAAAAAAAAAATCGTTTTAACGCTACAGGGTATTATAATTTTAAATAATAAACGTTTAAAATGGTTATTATTACGCCACGCGAAATATCCCTTTTAACGTATAAATATTATACAAACCGCTATTATTTACGATTTCCAGACAATTATTTTAAATATTACGAAAAGTACTAAAGTTTTTTTTTATAGCTGTACAACAAACATATTATTAAGATCTGTTTTGCACTATACAATGGTGTAGCGTGTTTTTAGTTTTTCCGTAGGTATTAAAAATGTTTTCTTTACACGTGGACCTTTACATTTATCTACGGTTCGTGACTCCTATATAAATTATCTATATTATTTTTTTTTCAGATTCATTTTATTATGTAAAGTTCATATAGATACTTTTTTTCTATCGATTTTGAATATTTACATTTAATTTAATAAATATTATGTTTGGCAGCTATAGTGGTTTCATTTTGCGATGTAGGTGTATATATACAAGGTACATACAATCGATTAGAGTTTTGAAAAATATTTTTTAAAAGCGTTCGTTTTTGGAGATGAGCCCGGCGGAACATTCAGGTTACTTCTGGAGAAATTTAATTTTTGATGTAATACATACATGCAACCGAGTTCGATTCCTGCAATACTTGGATCGATTTTCAATAATACGTATACGAGAAAGTAAAAACAGTAGTGCTAAAATATAGAGTAGGTACATAATACAAACATATTGCGCACATATATACATATGACAGACACCAGCAGTGGATGAATCAATGCTTATGTCGACTATACGTATAATAAAGTGGGTCATCTCTTATATTGTAAATCGTTATAGCTCGTTAAATTGGCAAAAAAAAAAAAAAAAACTTGTCGGTGCAGAATTTATTGACGAGAATTTTCGATAATATGTGACGTAATTTTATAAATTTTTGAACATTTTTTCGAGTTTCTAAAATTTCGTCAAATCGATTTTCATAATACAGTAGTGCATATATATATATATACGTATGTGCATCGTTCGTCGTTTCTTTTTATTTTATTTTATTTTTTTTTTTTTTATATTTGAACGGAAAAGAATAACTCGTACGTACTTACGTATTGTGGCTTATACAGATATATATTTTATTTATTTATTTATTTATTTATTTTTTTATTTTAAAAGCACTTGATACTCCAATGGGTTTTACAAGTTTGACGCGACCGATGGTTATTAAACAAAGCGGCGACCTTGTAATGTACGTATATGTATATATATACAAGTATACGTAAAGTGCCATTACACGTTTTTTACTTTAGACTGATAGTTTTTTTTTTTTCTAAATATTTGACAATGAAAATAGTTTAGAACACAACCAACGTACTTTGCACACACATGTGTGATAGTGCGTATATAATACACATCATACTTACATACACGCTCTGAAGACGTACATTTTGCTATAGGTGTAGTATATATAGCGCGTGCAAAATATTTAAAACGATATTATAATACGCACACACGATATCTTTTAAATAGATTAATAAATTGAAATCGTTAACTTTTATAATAAACTGTTTTTTTTTTTTACATTTTTGCAATAATTTCAAATATACAAACGACGAGTGCGTATGATATGATTCACATAAAAACCGCGTGCGAATCATCTAAAATTCAATTCAATAATCTAAAAATCTAAATACAAAAACACAAATCGAAATATAAAATTACAATATATATTATATCGAAATTCTAATTTCTATCCAAAAATTAATAACAGTATTTTTTTTTTACATATTTTTAACCCAAGTAAAACGACTAACAAGTAATTACGTCTATTGTATTATAAAAAACTATAACTTGGGAAAAAACGTGAAATTAAAAATTCTAACGTACCTTATATTATGTACCCACCTACTATACGTAATTAGTCAATATGAACTAGGCACCTACCCCTGAAACTCAATTACTTATATTATTTATTACTGATATTTAACTTTTATTTTAGATTCTGAGCGTAGCGATTTTAGTATTGGTCTTACAACGATGTGTTTATATAGGTAGGTAATCATAAATATATATATATATATTTTATTTATGTATATATACACTTTTTCGGGCTGGCTAGAGTAAAGTGAGAGCTTTCTGGTTTTGGGTAGGAAATTTTTCCTATAGTTGGTAATTTATATAGTTTATACTTTATTTTTTGATTTTCTAATAGTTTCAAAAAAAGTAACGGAAATTACTACGTTTTATGAGGGAAATATCACGAAAAGTTGTTATAAATTAGAAAATTACGAGTACCAGAAACTAGAAATTTACACCAAATAATATTTACTATAGCGCTATACATTATTGACGTCATATTTTTGATTAGCCGTATAAATGTTGACAGTAATACTCGTGTTTTATACACCGAGGCTTCACTCAGAATCGTTTTATCAAATTCAATATATCCACCGCCAGTATCCCACCCAACGAGCGAAATGCTTCCACCCCTATTGACAACCTTTTTTTTTTTTTTTATCATTTTATTAATATTATTTCAGTATTTTATTTAAATAAAAATAAAAATGATTATAATTTACCAATATGTAAATTTAAAAGTATTTTATACTATAGTATTTACTTAAATATATTTTTTATAATATTTGTACATACAGAGTTGTATAATATATCCATATTCTATATAGATGTAATAGATACATTATATATGTTTTATATAGAAACTTTTGACGGAAATTTTTTAAAATAATAACCAAAAAAATAACGACGTTTTTTTTGTATTTTAAAATATATCCCAACGTGTTTTTATGCGAGCAGGATCTGTGTCTATAGAACCTAGATGGATTTTGATTTTTTTTTTTTTCTCAAGTATCTCATTACAATTTCGTATATTTTTCAAACAATGAGTACCTATTTGAAACGTAACGTATACTATAGGTATTTTAAAAGTTTTTTTTTTATTTTTTTTTTTTTTTAACACAACTACACCGTTTACGAAAAAACGAATGGCTACGATTCACGGTTATAGATGACGTTCCATATACAGGTACCTATTATATTCCGTTTCTCGTTGTGATTTTCGGTTCTTCTCTGGATGGCGTTCTCAACAATAATAATCGGTTCAATGTGTGACTTATATAATATCAATAATCTTACGGTCAAAACGTATACGCGAAATACGAAATAACGCGCAAAACGATACCGTTATGTACCCACTATATTATAATATTATTTATATTTACTGCGCGTTTCTCTTCTCCATATTATACTCGCGTACTGCACCACGTGCACTGTTGTACAGCTTCGCGTACATTTTACGACATTTTATGCGCGTCTGCGGCGTAGTGTTTCCAGAAAACATTAAACGTCGACAAAAAAATACGCACGGGCAGTATAGTATATAAGCGCGCACAAAAATTACTAATAAGTACTCAATAACGATATGAATAATGTGGTTTTACACAAACGACAATGAAAAATTTTTTTCGCCGTTCAGTCAATATTTTACAATATTATTTGTGTTTATTTTTACGTTTGAAAGCTATAAACCGCATTAGAGCTGGTCGAGTGCGCTGTCCTTGCGTAACGAATATAATATAATAATATTATTATTATATTACCCATTACAATAAGACGTGTAATAAGAACGTATTGGTTGGATCACATCTCTCATACACCTGATTTACACTTCAACCGTGTTCAACATAATATTATAATACCGAAAATCCCGAATATTCGACAATAATATTATTGTCTTTAAATGAGTGATTTCAATTCAAATCAAAATCATAGACGGATTACCTTATTGATTAAATATATATATACAATATGTATATATATTACCTCCAGTTGCATAACGTTATGACAACGAGAGTACCTACCTAATATCACAATACGTAATCGTCACAAATTATATATTGTGTTTTTTCGGTGTACCTTCGCACAAATACAGACGACTGTCTGTTTTACATCACTATAATAATAACAACATGTTTACCACAATAAGAACTATTTAAATTAATTAATATTAATTAAATTAAAAATGTAATGAATACCGCTAAAATAATAATAAGTCCAATATTATAATGCGAGTACCTGTCCGCGCATAAATAATTCGAGATATACGTCAAAATACGTGTACTTTCTATAATGAAAAAAAATCGAAATTTATATTAACGTCGGTCTATCAAGGTGCGCGTACCTATATATATGCGTGTATCTAATACTGCGCAATAAGAACGACGATTTTCGGTTGTTAAAATCTATCCGGACGACACGTTTTCAAACATCTATACGGTAGGTAATATTATTGGGTAGTGAATTCGGATAATGAGTGCGCAGTAAACGCATTTCAAATTATGTCAAATTAGTACTGGCCGTACGACTTATTATTAAGATTACTAATCTAGACTCTATACTTATTGGCTGCACTTGCAGTCAAAATATACAATAGTCTAAAAAAATGTGTAAAACAATATTTTTTTTACGTTTGGCTGGATCACATTGAATAAATAGGGCTCCCGATCAATGGTGTATTTATTCACAAATTGTATATTTAGCTCTATAATAATAATGAGGAAAATACGAAAAAATGGAATGGCCCCGAAAGGATGTCGTCGAAAGTCGTACAGATCTGGACAAAATCATAATACCGAATCATTTGCGATGTAGGACATTATTGAAAATACCAAAATCAAATGTTTTAAAATGGGATGTTTATAACCAAAAATATTCAATCGGTCTACAATTTTTGAAAAATATATCATTACACAGTGGGTACGTGTTTTAATTTTGATTACATAATGATAAATTCCATTTACTCGGAGAATCGTCAAATGGCAAATGGAGTAATATATGGCACAATATATAATACGTACGTACTCATGATTTACACGGTCAGACACTGCACTCATACATAATATATAACACGAGTATAGTATACATAATATTATGTACAATAATATGGGCTGCGATATCAAAACAATTTAAATAATTTCTACGTTGAAATTCTACTGTAATGTGTACACTATATAATATATAGTCTATACATCATACAGCTGCTGCAGATTCGTTGCAGGTATTGTGCGTTTTTTAGTAATTAACGTTTAATAGGCGCCATAACGCATACGAATTAAACCATCGTATAATTCATATTATATATTATAGGTACTTGGTTAATAACTTTCGAGACTTGGGGAAAAAAAAAAAAAAAAAAAATTAAATGTTAATATAGAAATACGAAAGAAATGGATGTTTTCCTAACACTAGAGTACGAAATCAAAAATATACAAAAAAAAAAAAAATACTATACCAGCCCCTAAAACCGTGCGTAGTACAAAATTAGCAACCGTGCTAATGAAATTCGGCAATCGTACATTTTTATAGATTATATTCTAACGTTGTTGATGATAAAAATTACAAAATGTCGTCCGGAGAAAAAACGTGTATAGTACGAAAATCTGAAAAAACAATTTTAGGATAATCATTTTTCACCGTGTGCCGGCGTTACTCGCGTTATTGTCGTCACGTCGGTTGGTTTTAGGCGAGTTTGACGCGTACGACAACGTCATCATAATACGGTCACGCGGTGTGTGGGGGTGGTGGTGTTGCCCGTCGCGCTACGTACGCCGTCCTTTGGGCGCCACCGGGCTTGAGTTTCGGACGGAAAAACGATTCGGACCGTGTCGTTATCGTGAAACGAACCTATAATAATGATATACGAACACGTACGTACCAAACATTCCAAACCGTATAGTAAACCTTCACGAATGTGCGCGTTCGCGCTCGGTCTCTCTGTAAAAAAACAAAACGAGAAAAAGTCCGTTCGCGGTTCTCGCACGCCATCTCGTAATAAAATGTATTTTTCTTTTTTTCCACCCACCCCCCTCCCCCCGCCATAATATTATTTTACAAACGCTTCAATCCGAAAAACTTGCGAAAGTCGGAAAGTCTATAATGTTCGGCACTGTACAACATTAATATAGGATCGTAAATAATAATCTATTGTAGACATGATAATAACAATAATATACAAGTGGTGTGTGTGTGTGTGTGTACACTCTCGTAGTGTTGTAGTTTTTCACTCGGTGTTGTAAACAAAAAAAAAAAAATAAAAAAATAACCTCTCCTCCCGTGACCATAATATTTCCATCAATATGTTGCGCTCGTAAAATAAACACCGAGGGCGATTATTAACGTGTATTCGGCCAAAAAGTACATACTATATACACGCACGATATATTATGACTAATACGCGTATAATATGCACAGTGGCGCGACTAGAGTTCAAATCTTGGTAGTGCTACTATATTATGAATGGCTTATAATGTCGTTGAGGGACACCCACGCCCCCAAACCAATATTACATATTGCCAATATTTAGATTGTACGATCGTTATATTTGCAATAAGCACCATTTTTGGAAAAAAATTTAACTTATTTTATTACTTATAACGTTTTCTTATGTTTTTTTTTTTTTTTTTTTTTTTAATTTAAAGAGTCAAACATAATTTCCTATCGGTATTACCAAATGTGTTCAAGATTTCGTCTGCCAACAATTATACCATTAGCTATAATAGTCTCTCTCTCTCTCAACATTTATTATACTTAAATTAGTAAAGCGCTGCTGTAACATGCTGAAAAAAAATAACTGATAGTAAAATCTTGAAAAATAAAATTACATTGGTAAAATTATAGCTGATATTTGAAATTTAAATGACATGGAACTTGAGGGTGCTTCAGCGCCCCCTAGCGCCCCCGTAGTTGTGCCACTGAATATGCATCATGTACGATGTGAATGTGGTTTTACAGTACCCTTTCGTGTGCCAATAATTGAATAATGTAGACGTACGGAGCCGTGCAATCGCGTTATAGCCTCCACGATGTAGTATATTACGGATATTATAATATTTTATCGCTTTTTATATTTTCGTACAAATGTTGAAAAACTAATTACCAATCAGGCAATATTATTAATATATTATAGGCAAATGTAAAAACTATATCCACATATATATATATAGGTACTCCGATATATTAAAAAAAAAATAATAATAATAATAAACTGAATAATTTTTAATTTTACATAACCTTACAAAAAATAATAATAATAACAGTGTAAAATATTCAATAAATAGGTCTATACTACATAATATTTAGTGATGGGCACTATCGAATAGTCACTACCGAACTGTTCGATAGGTAGTTACTATCGAACTGTTCGATAGATACTTAAAAACTATCGATTATTTCAGCTATCGATCGTTAAGATCCGAACTATTCGATAGTTC
>JAIPRL010013139.1:0-10982 GCA_025469235.1 Pemphigus obesinymphae
CACCAAACATTTCTAAAGTCCCTGGACTGTTTTTCTCTTTCCTTAGCCAGCCTGTACACTTCGTTTTCCCCTTCTTTAGTTCCTATTTAGTCTATTCCTTTAGTCTCCTCCCTCTCCCTGTTTTTCTGACATTTCTTAAACTGCATTTTTTTTTTTGATATTATCTCCTGTATTTCTTCTGCCACCACCATGTTTGCTTATCCTGTGGCATATTACCTCTACTCACGGCCACGACATCCTTAGCAACTTTCTTAACACCGACTGCTACCTTTCCCCACATTTCGTTTATATTCCCTTCCATGTTCCACATCCCTGTCACAATTAGCTTTCTTATAAATACTTTTTCATTTTCACCCGTTAGTTTCCACCACCTAATCCTTGGTCCCTTTACTATATTTTTCTTTTTGTACACCCTCTTTTACCTACACCAAATATCTATAACCATTAACCTATGTTGTGCTGTCACACTTTCCTCCGGGATTACCTTACATTCCTTACACTGTTTCAAACCCCCTCTCCTCCACATAAAATAATCAATTTGTGATTTGTGCCCTCCACTCTTATAAGTTATATAATGCTCTTCTCTCTTCCTAAAATAAGTGTTCTTTTTGCTAATTCATACGCTGATGCAAAATCAAGTATTTTATCTCCAGCCTCATTTCTTTCTCCATACCCATACCCTACATGCACTCTATCATAATCTATTCTATCACAGCCTACATGTCCATTCATATCCCCACCAATTACAATATTCTCATTTCCTTGTACTCCTTGCATTACTTCATCCATCTCTTACTAGAACTTCTCTTTCTGACTTTCCTCACATCCCTCACATGCTCTTGTGGAGCATACGCACTTACTATATTTAATACCTTATCATCTAATATTACTCTCACTAAAATAACCCTATCGCTTTTTTTAATCACCTCTACCACTTTTCCTTTCATTTCTTCATCTAATATCACTCCTACACCATTCCTTGTACTAGTCTTTCCTGAATATATGATATCATACCCCTCACCAATTTCTCTTGCTTTCTCCCCTTTCCACTTTGTTTTTTGCACACAACAAATATTCACATTCCTCCTCTACAAAACTTCTGGTAACTCCCTACTCCTGTCAATGTTCCTACATCTGGCAGTATAAAGTTAGTATACAGGTAAAAAAATTTTAATTTTTCAATCATAAAATTTCATCACGTTCGATTTTTTCAACTTTTATGCCTTTAGGACTCCAGACAGCAAACTGGCAAACAGTTGTGCTTGATGTAAACAGCTGTCTACACTCTACGTATTGTAACACTTCTTTTAGCAGTCATCTGTGCTGTTGAAATAATTTTTGCTCTTTTTTTTTTTACAAAATACTCCCGGGCTTTTTTTGTAAATATATTTATGATATAGATAAACTGGCTTTTTTGCGTTGTATGTTACTGTTGCAACATTACAATGTCCAGTGTATGATTATCTTGGAGAAAAGTTTATTCTTTTACCTAAAAACAAACGTAAATATAGGTATCTATACAATAAAATATGAAAAGGATAAATTATATCAATACCTATATGATTATTTATATATAGATTATTTTGTATTTATATATAATTTTGTATATAACTCACCCGAAATATATTTTGCTACAACAAAATTATAGCTTTGGACTATATTACTGTCTAAATCTCGCATTAGAAATTTTGTTTGTATCAACAACTTTCTTATAGCAGCAAGTATTTCCCCGAATATACCATTTGTTTCCATTTCTGGAACCTTGTTAATTTCGTTCTCTTTGGTCCTTGACAGTAATATAAATCACATTTACAATGACTTTCAAAAACATTATAAGGAGCATTTTCAAGATCTCTTCTAAGATCAGCAATGGTCATTAGATATTTTTCTAAATTTTATAGCTTTAGCTATAGTGTTCCTAAGTCTAAATATATTTCTACTAAGACAATTCCGATTCTCTCTTAATTATCTTCTATTTTAGTAATATCTCGAAGTTTGATACAAAAATTTCTATATAAATGTTTTCTACACTACATTTTTTGAATAATAAGGTCTTTATAGGGCCTTTACTCTAAAAATTTTTGTAGACATTACTATCTCCATCTCCTATAAATTTTGAATAACGGATTCCATACATATGTTAGCTTAATTTAAAACCTTCTACAATTATAGACGTTTCCATAACTGAAAAACTTTTAGAATCGTCCCAGTTTTCAAAACAAACGTGTTTTGTTAGTATTTTATTGGAGCTTGATGCTCTAGCACAAATAAGACAGTATTTATTACGAACGCCCATGAACAATACTCTCTTCGTCCGCTGATCAATAATAGCGACCAAAATAAAAATATATACTTATATTAAATAATTGAAAGTTCGCTACTGTATATAGTATACAGATATACTACAGGTATCCATATATAAAAGACTACTTCTTTTGTGATTATGATTTAATTTAAAAAATAATTCCCTCTCAAATCATTTAATATGGACAGACCTAACCTAAACTAACCAATCAATTATAGGTATTGGAAAATAAAAATGTGATTTATGTGAATGACATGTCGTATTATTTTTTTTTATCATATGAAGATAAAACACAGCAAATTACATTTTAATCAGATAATGTATATTGGTCGCTCAAAGTTGTTAAAGTTTTAATGAGATGAGAAAAATATTTACGATTATTTACACAATCTACATTATATAAAACTAGTGAGAAACCGTATAAATATGATATCTATGAAAAATAATTTATACAGAAAGAACATTAAAAAACTCATAAGTTTTCTCATACTTTTGAAAAACCATATAAATGCGATATTTTTAAATAAACTTTTTCAAGTAATGGATGTTTAAAAACTCACATTTTCATTCATTCTGGCAAGAAACCATATGAATGTTATATTTATCAAAAATCATACACAAGGAAAGGAAGCTTAAAATATCATATCGTCAATTATTGCTATAAATTATCAAATACAATTTGAAAAGTAAAAATTATTTTCATTCAAGAATATTAAAAATAAGACATAATTATTCGTGCTGAAATTGATGATTGACTGTAATGTGACTGCTATAATATATTGTATGTGTTATTGTACCATAGTCCCCATTATAAACGACCTTTCTATTACCAATATAAAATCTGTGAAAAAATTATTTCCTCATAAAATTCGAAAATATATGTACTTTTGATATTGTAAAATCACATTTATTATATGACTTCACAATTCACATCGCCCAGTATACCTTGGGCATTCTATAGAATGCCCATAACATTAAACATAGATACCTATAAAATTTTTAATGAAGAAATATTATCTAGTAAAATAATTTTTTTATAAATATTTCACCAATAGCAAAATAAGTACCTAGGTTATAATTTACCTAGATAGATACAACAATGCAACTTTTTTTCTCAATATCTTTCAACAAAACATTAAAATATTTTCTGTGGGTTAATGGTTATTGATTACCAACATAACAAGGATGATAGAATGATAGAAGATATGGTAAGTGTTTAGAGGACGCTATACCAACCATTTTTAAGGGATTTTGTATAGGCAATTTTACAGAAGTTTTATGAAAAATGAAAATTCAATATTGACATTTCAAAAATGTGAAAATATATTTTAAAATTAATCTAAAATAGTTTCATATCTCTACAATTTTTTATTGTTGTGTAATCTCGACATTTGTTTGAAAACTACTTTCTGATCTTAGTTTGATCAAAAATTATTGTAAAAGAGAAATAATTACACTAAATAAAAGAAACTAAATTAAAACCGAACATGGAGTTTTTGTTCAATAAGTATAATATTTAAACATCTAAAATGTGTGATTGAAAAACTTCAAATTTCCAAATTTTCTATTTAAAAAAAATGTTTTATTTAAATGTTCATCCATAGCAATTATTCTCATCTATCATATTGAGTTAACATTTTTAATTTACGATAACTAGGAAAGAAATTGTACTTAGAAAGCGAAGACGTGTTTTAATGCTATTAATAGGACACACCCGCTTTTTAAGGGGTTCTGTATAGTCAAATTTTATGAAATTTGTTGAAAAATGAAAATCTTACAATTTAAAAATATATTTTAAAAGTAATTTAAAAATTATTCTGTATCAGTACTTTATTTTAATGTTGTGTAATCACATGCCAATCAAATTATTTATTATATTTTGGATTAAACATGCTGGCGAATTTCCATAATTGTGGCTCTTTCAATAAGTTTAGACAAACAATACATTTGAACAAAATTAATACCAGAAGGCAAACTATGTTTTCATCAGATAGAATGAAAAATAAATTAAAATACAGCTTTCTACAAAACTAATTATACGAAATTTGATATTAATAAAAAACATTTTTTATAATCACCTATCATTTATTAACAAAGTTTAAGAAAACTAGTTTTGTTAAACTAGTTAACAAGAATAGTTTAACAACGTTAAATTATGGAAATACGGAGGCCATTTTAGAGTTTGGAAAATCTAGGTATTGCATCCTCTTAAGGCCTAAGGGGTCTGCAGCCATACGGATTTTAGATAAAAATTTAGGCACTCTGCTTACTAACTGTACGAGTTTGATTTCACGGATTTTAATTTTGACAACGGATTTTGATTCATTAACATGTTTACTTAGGATAAGCCATGACGATTATTGATGTTACAAAAATTATGTGTTTTATAGTAAAAAATGAAAAACTAAAAAAATAGTTTTATTGTTCATCAATAACACGGACATAAAAACGAATTTTAAAATTTGTTTTGATTAAACCACATTAGACATGCTAATAAATTCAAATCCATTTTCAGAATTAAAATTCATCAAACTCAAGACCCACAATTTTCTAAGACCACTTCATGTTTTTTTTATAACTTTACATGACTTGAAAATAATCGTACATAACATATTTTGACATGTGCTTGCGCGTACGAAAGTTACGGCTGTATATTGGGTGGCGATGTAGTGGAGTCACGATCGTGCTGGCAATAGATATGATTCTAACGAAATACCAAAATTATTATTAGATTATTATGTAATATAACATTTATAATAGGTAGTTACTATATTATTATTATTTATTTTATTATTTATTATTAGTTACTATATTATTTATATCGGTGGACTACATCAAAATCCAAATTATTTATATTTTAATTTATAATAATATAATATTAATTGTTCGTTTTTCATCATTCATTCATAATTTTTGTCTTCTGTGTTTTTAGCATTTTATCAATAATATAAATTTTGAAAAGGGGAGGATGAGATTGTTTTTCGCCCTTTACATTTTTATATATACCTATCGACTATCTGATATGTGCTATTTTTTCGTGATATTTTACCTATAGAGTGCCAGTTTAAAATTACATCTATAAAGTTTAAAGTACCTACCCAACTATAGAACTTTACCCGAAAACTCTTATTATACCCCAAAAATACTATAATCCTTCTATACTCAAAAAAGGATATAGGTAGGTACCTAAGTACATACAAAATAAATATTGAATTTAATTAAATGATTATTTTAACGTACCTACCTATATACGAGTATACCTACCGGCTATATACCAGGGGCGGATCTGAAGATCATTTAAGGAGGGGTGAATAGGGATAATTGAGAAATAAAGGGCTAATCCCTATTCAAAATCAATTTTATACTGCTCAAATAATAATAATAAAAAACTCCAAGGAAAGGGTCATTAATTAGATTTTATTTATTTTAAATTTTGAATTCAGAGTGATGTAAAATAAGAACTATACCTAGGTACCTACCTATTTTTACAAGAGTGTGTTTTTTATTTCTCTCTAAATTTTTGTTAGATATAAAGAATATTAGAGGAATTTTCGGGTAGAGGACTTTGATAAAAAAAAATAACAGAGTTATAGTGAAACAAAAAAAATAAAAATTTTGTTGGGGGAGGGGAGGGGTATATACGATCAAAATATGCAAGCCCGGTGCCGGTAACATTTTATATGCAAAATTCCGTTTTACGGGAAAAACGATCACGGCTTGTAAAATAATCCGATTTGAACTTTTTTTTTTAACTTAAAAGGGACTTATAACTACATATCGCATTTAACTTCGATTTATTAAATATATTTTCCATCGTTCGTAATTTGTGTTTAAAAAAACTATAATTTTCGTGTATATTTTTTCGGTATTCTAAAGCTGAAAATATATTTCAAATCACGATATAAGTTAAAATCCGAGGTACGTGATTTTCTCCGCTTTCAAATATAAAAAAAAATAATCGAAATCTGACTATTCTACTAGGCGAGATCGTTTTTTCTGTAAAGTCGTTCTTACTCATCGAAATTGTGAGATTTCATTTTTTTTTTTTCCGTCGGCGTTATTGACATGTTAATGCGCGTGTGAAAGTTGCTTTCCGCCACAATATTGTATATGCACGTGTAGTGTACGTTGCACCTCACCAGTATAATATTATTATTAATCGTATTATTTATAAATGTTATCGTTTTGTAAATAATATTATTATGTAGGTACATCGGTTTAAATTTAATATTATTATTGTTATTCTATGTCATCGTGTTTTACACACCTTCCATATAAGATTATTATTTAAACGTAAGTAGGTAGGTACTCATTCGTATTTCGCGTTCGTATTCATTTCACAGCTAATTTTTGTGCTTATGAATATTTCTTTTCAATTAAATTTAAAATAAATAGAATAGGTACCTACTATATACAATACAATAGGTACTTTTGTATGTTTTACTAACCTATTCCTATACTTATAAGTATCGATATTTTTTATATTTTCGTTATTTCGAAAATAATGATTTTAAAATCGTGAAATTTACACCAAATATATAATTTACTACTATAGGTATTCATGGCCATTAAATTGATTTTTTTTTTTTAAATTTCAGGGTTTTTACACATTTTAGATTTCTAGTTTTATAAGTCCCGAAAGGGGTAATTTTTGATTTTAAGACCTGAAATTTTTACACAAAGTTATGTGTACGTTACTTGAATTCAATTTTAAAAAAATTCGAAAATCCGTACTGACAATTTTTTTTTAGAGCCATTTAAATGTTACTGATAAAATGATGGGTTTTACAATACAAAAAAGAAAGTTGTATAATATAAGTTGGTTGGTAGTCACTAGTCACTGCAGACTCATTTTATTACTCATAGTTTTATAATGTTTGTTATAATTTACTATAATTAATTATCTATTATTAAGAATTTTCGGATTCCCTATTTCATTTATTAAATGGGCTATATAAAATGTTGTAAGTTGTGTCTCCATTTTAATTTTCCAAAAATCATCGTCTCTTTTAATTTGTTCGACAAAAATACCTATAAATTAACAATAAATAAATAAACAATTATTCTAAACTTATCTATATTTATACATGAATTTAAGATATTTCATACTTATTTATATACCTTTTGGAGTCCACACTATAAAATAACAGGAAAGCTTATTAGTTACACGAAGTTGTCCTTGAACTAGATAATAATAATTATCGTTACGTTTTAATTCCATGTAACCGTCACCATTAATACTAAGATATTTAATTTTCTTTGCCAATACACCTTCTTTAGGGTTCATATCTTTTACACTATGTGGACACTTAGGTAATTTCAACAATATCATATCAAAAAATGAAATTCGCTGTCCACAAATAGACGAGCAGGCATGACTTGAAAGTTAAAATCATTTTCAAAACATTCCCTTGCCATGGGTTCATATTGAATACCATACCTATATCACATTAATAGTTTTCATTCGTTTTAATACCTCTAATTTATACATTATATATAAATATACCTATACTTTATACATATTAGGTACTGATGTACTATATACATAATATACTTACATCATCTACAATATCTATACTTGCAGTACTCGAAGGTTCTACCACAGACGTTTTATTAGCAGAATTAATTCTATAACATTTACTTATAAATAATAACTAATAAACCAAATTTGCTACCGGAAAGTGGGTAAGCGTGTAATGATTTCAGCACTCCTCCTAATAGAATTTTTGATGACACAAAAAACACAATATCATTGTAAAATCATGTATTTTCCCCCAAAATCGAAAAATCAATTTTTGCACTCTACACAAGTTTCAAAGTTGAACCTCCCAAACAAAATTGCGAAGGGACCACCGCGGCCCCCGAAGGTAAATCTATTTCAAACAAGACAAAACAGAAAATTACAGGCAAGTGAAAATAGAAATATTAATTAATTTAGTAAATTAAAGTTTAAGTTATTTTCCGAGAATTTGCCACTGAATTGGGCTATGAATATATAATATTAATAATGAAAACAATTTTTTATTTTATAATTTGTCGTATATAGTTCTATATAAATATAATTCATTTGAAGTCATTTAGGTAAATCCAGAGGACGTGCATTTCTCCAGCCCCTCCAAATTCGATTTTCGGAATTTTTTTTTTTACCAATATTTAGTACATAATTTGTACAAATTTGTACACACTTTTGATCAAACCTAATTAATCAATAATTATATTATTGTTGTTATCACGAATCACGAAAAAATTCACATATACCTAATATAGGTATTATATTATGTAATATTTTTAAAATCTAGGTTTTTTACCTAGATATCTAGTTTTAAATTCAAGAATAAAATAACCTATATGCCAAAGTACTTAACTAATAATAACATAAAACGTATACAAATACCTGCTAGGTATATATTAATTATCCTACCTACATTCAAATTCAATTGTGGACATAAACAATGTAGCCTGTAGGTACCTACATAATATATTATGAAGTTTTTAAAACAATGTAATGTAGGTACCTAATATCCTAAGTGAATATTTTTGATTCTAGAAATATTTAAAAACACCCTGTGTGACATAAAATAAAATATTTACCTTTGCGCAGGAAATACCGTAAAACGGGGTGAATAGAAACCATTTCAGGAAAATGATTAAATTGATGTCCACAAGATTGATTATAAAAGAGCTACCTACTCGATAGACGAGACGTTCGGGGCAGCAGAGCCGAGGCATTTTATTTTCGCGGTCAAGTAACACGGAGTTACTATATAGAATGTAATCAATTTTATTTTATTTTTATAATAATGATACTATTAGTTAGATTTAATTATTTCCTATGAAATTCTAGGTCTATCAATAAGTTTTTAATATACCTAGGACATTTTCCCAGAGAAAAATAAAGTTATAAAATTAATATAAAACTTCACACATATTACCTATATGTACACTATGCGTACACTACATACGGTATAAAAATGTCAAAACATAATTTAATAAGTTATAGACATAAAATAATATAAAACTACCCATTAGTAAAATAATTACCACCATAATTTTCAGTCTGAATATAGGTATTAAATAGGCCCATCCCGATGAGACACTCTCCCCCTAATTCAGAATGCAGTCTGCAAATAGTAGAAAAAGTCGATTGCCTTTTTTTTTTTTTTATTGCTTATTCACATTTTGAATGAAGTATTTTGGAATTTAAGTCTATAAATTATTAGAATTTTAGTCGGCAAAACGATGGTTGATTACCTTTCTTTTTCTATGTCTATTTTATGTGTTTTGAACTTTGAAGAGAAGTATTGTTTAATTTTTTCATTTTTTTCACCCCCCAAAAATCTTTCCTCGGGACGGCTATGATACTATACAGTATACACTGTAGTGATATAGTGATACATGCATAATATATGTCAGGGACTAAAACTGTGTGCAGTACGACACACTTTATATAATACGAAATGTTAAGTGTGTAGTACGAAATTAAAAAGTGTGTAGTGGCTCTATTTTCTATATTATGGTATTTGTGTTTAATTTTTAATTTTTTCATTAAATTATTTTATTTAAATATATTTAAAAAAAATTCCAAGATGTATCATTAGCAAAATCTAAAATACCAACAAGTGTCAAGTAACACGTTAACAATTATTGCAGGCTATCCTATGGCTATATATCATTGTCATAAATGATAAAGGTACTTTTATCATCAGAAAAAAAACCACTCTCTTCCCTGGCTTATAATCTTATATTTCAATTTACATTTGTATCTCAATACAATTAGCATTTTTGTAATTGTATAAATAGCCTATTTATGTGTTAAATATGTAATAATTCAAAATAATTTTAAACACATAACTAAAACAACCTATTTATTATGAATATATATAAGTATAAATTAACACTTTTGATTTTGATTTTCTAATTAGCTGATTAAAACATAACGCCCATCCAATCAATAACTATAATGAGACCGCTGAAGGGGGAGGGTGAAAAAATCCTAAAGTGTGCAGTATGAAAAGTATATATTTTAACCTCTGATATATGTTACTCATTAAGTGCTCAGTGTTTTTAATAAAAAATATCAATATAAATTAGGTATTTAAAATTTTAGAATGATAAAAATTGGTACATTAATTTAAGGTAATAGTACCTACATCACAAAAATATGTGAATTATTAAAATAAAAGTATTAATTTGAATATTATGTTGTGTAATAACTGTTGTTATAATCATGATACCTACCTATATAGTAACTCGGCGCGCGCGTGTGTAGAATGCCTCGGCTCGGCTGCCGCGAACGTCTCGTACTCTCGTCTCGATAGTATAAAGTAATACTAGTATCACAGATATATATATATATAAATAATACATATCTGTGGCTAATAGTAATACTAGTAATATTACTCTACAATCGATAGTCGATATTTTTCTTGTCAAAAACCAATCAAAATCCAAAATGTTGTAAAATATATACCTACCTATTACTTTTTTTGATTTAAGTAATTGTAAATATTGTTGTCTTTGCAATTTCATAAGTAGGTATTATTTTTCACCATACCCTGTGGAGGGGGCTAAGAATACCTCCACGGTTTCCTCATGCCTGTCGTAGAAGTCGACTAATTGAGGTTGCGTCAGGTCGACAGCTGGCATAAAACTTGTCAAAAAGTATGAGAAGTATTAA